>CAJUYH010003984.1:0-29375 GCA_910591685.1 Galerucella tenella | reverse complement strand
ATCAATGGCACAGTAGATCCAGAATCTTTCACTTTGCTGATGATTCTTCCAACAACACCTATGTTTTGACCGCTCATGTTCTTACCTCCATCGGTAGTGACACTTGTTAACATTTCCCAGCTCAATTGCAATGAATCCAGAGCTTGTTCCACATGGTGAAATAAATCTCCTCCCGTAGTTGTACCTTTCAAACTGCACATTTTCACAAGCTCTTCGTAAACAGTAAAGTTTTCGTCAATGCCGCGTACAAATATGAGTAGCTGTGCTGTATCCGACACGTCCGTACTTTCATCCATCGCTAAAGAGAAGCAGTCAAAAGACTGCGCCTTATCCCTGAGTTGTTCAAACAAATTAGCACCCAAGTCTTCAGTACGTCGGGTGCAAGTTCTCGCTGAGAGACTAAGACTTTCAAACATTTTTTTCTGCTCTGGGCATATTTCTTCTGCGATAGCTAAAACACACTCTTTTACTAATTCACTATCGGTAAACGGAACGGACGTCCACTTTTTGCTAGAATCTCTGCTACCCTGTAACTGGCACGAACATTCGATTCGCTGTTGTCTGCCACAACCTTAAATATGTTTTGTTGATTTTGTAATGACGATTTCAAAGTGGAAATTTTCCTTTTTCGTATTTCTCCTTCAATACAGTCAAATTTAGCTTTGTGCTCAGTGTCGTAATGTCGCTTCAGGATATATTCCTTTACTACAGAAATACTCTTTTGACAAATCAAGCATAACGGTTTTCCTTTAAACTCGATAAAAAAGTATAATTCTGTCCATAATTCGTTAAAAACTCTTTTTTCTTCTTCTATCTTCCTTTTTCTTGAAGCCATGTTTATATAATTATTCTATAACAATAATGAAAAAAATTAAATTCGTTGTAAAATTATGTGTTCCAGTGAGCACCAACAAATTCAACTCCACCTTAAAAAAATAATTAAAACATGACATACTCGTAAGTAGCTTCATGTCATGTAACTACTATCCCCGTCCTGAAGGTTCACATAAACAAGAAGTAAATAAAATAAAACAAATTGCTCGCGAGTGCAAACAACGTACTTACCTTATACGTCGTGCGTGAGAAGCTATCAGCGAAGGGATGAAGGGAAGAAAGGTGAAACGAAACGCGTAGCTAGCAACCAGATGAGACGTGAGTTATCAGCGAATTTCCACAACCGAATGAGGCAAGAGCTGCGCGCGGCTGTGATTTTAACTAAAGCCGGTCGCTTTGAATTTTTTCGCCGCCGCACACCTGCGTCTGCCGCCGCCTATTGTCTTAAAGGAGCCGCCCGCCGCCGACGGCCACGTGCGGCCGATAAACGCAAAAGAAATTGCCAAGAATTGAATAAGTACAAAAAATATTTATTTTCGGTAGAAACAATACATAACATCACAGTATTGATGAACAGTTCTTAAGAAATGAAATAGGTACATTTTTATCACCCCGCGTGGGAGCGAGCTTTCAAGAATACTCTCAAGCAGCATGGCCATATAAATTCTAGTGAATTTATATGGCTTTTGCTGAGGTGATTTTTTTGACACCAATGAATGAACTCAATCATGGTTATTTGTATTTTCCTTAGTAATTCATCTAAACTATCGGCTACGATGACAATCGTTGTGTCATCTGCATATATAAAAACGCGTCCATTTGTTATACTTAAGGGTAGGTCATTTATGTAGAGGAGAAATAAAAGTGGTCCTAATACTCCACCCTGTGGAGTTCCAATATAAGTACTAAACTCATCAGATGTATGAGTTGATCCACTATTGAATTGGTTCTCTAATGCCCATTGCTTCAAGTTTTATTGATAAGTAAGTGGGATTAATTGTGTCAAATGCACGGGTTAGGTCGAAAAATATTCCCACTAAATGATTGTTTTGATCGATATTCTTATGGACATATTGTACAAGGTCAATTGAAGCAGTTTCGATTGAATAATTCCGGCGAAAACCATGTAGGGATTGCGTGATTATACTATTGTGGTCTAAATAATTAACTAACCTCTTGTAAACAGCAGATTCAATAATTTTTGAGAAACAACTAAGTATACATATCATTCTGTAATTCTCGACACATTGAGGATCGTCTTTTTTAAATATAGGAATTGTTTTATTTATTTTAAGTTTTTTTGGGAACTGTCCTTGAGTGACTGATAAATTGGTAATGTGAGATAGTTGGACAGATATTGTTTCAACACATTCTTTTAATACAATAGCTGGTATTTCATCAATACCAGCAGAGTATTTCTTCTTAAGTGTTAGAATTATTTGTTTAATCTCATCTCCAGTGATCGGTGCAAAAAACATTGATTTCGGACCCAACATCCTGCTTGATGTGCAAGAATTAAGGGGTAAATTTTGGTTTTTTATCTTCTCAGGAAGTGAATTTGCAAAGTAGTGACCGAATGCGTTTGCGACCTCTTTTTTTTCCGTTATGGTTGATCCATTGTTTAGCATCAATAATTTTTTTTTACGGTTGTACAACTAAATTGTTATGTACTCGTGAAGTAACTGTTTCCTCATTTCCATTCACTGGCAAGACTAAATTATTGTCTTCTGGGGTAATTTGTTTTATCTTCTGCCAAAATTCATATAAGCTCTTATCTTCGATGTTTCCTTTCCAAGTAACGCCAGTTTCTTTAAATTGTTGAATTTTCTTCCTACCAATGTTATTTAAAAAAAAATAATTCCAAAAAGGAGCAATTATTTTGTATTATCCAGTCATGCACCGTCTTCTTCCACTGATTTCTTGGAGGGTGGAAGAATGCCACATCCAAAGGCTGAAGAATGTGAGTGGAGTTTGGAATTAGACATGCCAGAATTATCTTATGTTTGGAGCAGAATTCACTTAGCGGTAACGATATATTATGCGATGCATGCCCATCCACGTACATAATTGAGAGAAGATCCACTTTATTGTTCAGTAGCCAGGGATAAAATTGATTTGCAATGTATTCATAAAAACACTCTGCTGTTGAATATGTTTGGAGCAGAATTCGCTTAGCGGTAACGATATATGCGATGCATGCCCATCCACGAACATAATTACGGGAAGATCCACTTTATTGTTTAGTAGCCAGTGATAAAATTGATTTGCAATGTATTCATGAAAACACTCTGCTATCATACAGCCGCTATTCGTTCTAACCATCGCCCAATGTTTCGGATAGGTACTCTTTTTGCAGCTATCTACCATTGTTGGAGGAAGCTGTCCTGCTGCATTGCATACAATTAAACTAGTAAGACACTCCTCGTCGTTATTTATGAAATTACAGACTGCCTTCTCACCTCTTTTAACGAGTACCCATTTTCTTTAGGGCTGAGAAAAAAAGCAGTTTCGTCACAATTGAAACCGCGATTGGGCAAATCTAGAACATCAAGAACATCTTATCTCTGTTTCTGTTACCGAAGCTCGAGCCTTGGTTAGGTTTTGAGAATTACGAAGAGATACTTCGGAGTGTCGGTTTGAGAAGAGTTGGTACCAAGCTCGACCAGGCCTATTATTTACGGAGGAATTTTTCCCTTTTCATGTTTTTCATCAGAAGCTGTTCAGTTGATAATATTTTGTTGCTGGCAAGCCTCGATTTGATATATGAAACAACCATTCTACTAAAAACTCCTCTTCTGTGTGAGGCAATATAGACGATGGACCCATTTTTCTCTCTGGAGGAGTTATTCCTTTGTGTTTGTATACCAATGTCGTTCGAGGAATATCATACATTTTAGTGGCTTTACAATACGACATTCCATTGGCAACATCTAACAGTGCATTTCGAAAATCTTCCTCAGAATACTGAAACATTTTTCTGGTGCCATTCTAAAAAAATATTCTCAGTCAAGTGAGTACTCAAGTACGAATCAAAATATCAAATTCTAATGTGAATGAATATATACTCTTGATTTTTTTTATATCCAATAATTGACTGGTATTTGATTCAGTGTTTGACCCACCTACTTAACAACTCGACACATTTGATTGGAAATATTAATTGTCGGTCAAACATAAAAATTGAAAAAACAGTAACATTTTGTGAATTAAAACAATGAGACAAAATATTATTTAACGTTATTAATCTAATATTTTCTACATTCAACATGCTTATAGCACTTGCTTGCATTATTGACCAATATGAGTTAGTGTTTTACCTATTTTTGATCTAATGTTTGACCTAGTATTATCCTTTCTTTCAAACACACAACAGTTAAAAAAAGTGTTGGTCAAACACTAAATCAGATCTACTTTGTAAAGTTATTAATAGATTGGCGACAATCATAAATTAAATTTTTTCAAATGTATAGAGTATTATACAGAATTGGATCAATTGTCAAATCAGAAGTGTATTACCGAACGGACAATAATTAAATCTGAAGTATATTAGGCGGCACTAGTATTTGACCCACATGAATATTTGGAAAAAGACTAAATTTAGTAGTATAAACAAGTATCTTCAGTCAATTACATAACATGCTAAAATAATGAACAAGTCGTGGATTTTGGTTTTACGTAAGAAAAAACGATTAAATACTCACTTTATGATGGTAGCAATGCTTTTTTTTGTGAATTGATTTATTATGCAATCTGTTACAATGATAACAATAAGCACAAATAGTTTAAATTTAGGTCCAATGGTGTCTTTCGTTTTAGGCGATATGTTGCTTGACTATTGTCTAGCAAGGTTAACGCCATCACATTAGGATGATTTTCCAACCGCACAAGATATTTATTACTACACTCCACATGCTAAACATAGAACTAACGAAAATGCACTGAATCCGGCCTGACGTAAATGCACACTGTTTGACATACAAGTTACAAGGCTGGTATGGTAGGAATCACCGTAGTAATATTTTATAATTAAACTCATAACGTGTAGGTGGCACAGCATGTATTTCCCATAAAATTATTAATAATAATAATAATAATTCATTTATTTACACATAATTCAAAAAAATACATAAATACATAAGATAAACAAAACGACGTTATGCGAAATAAATAAATACACTTGCGAAACCTATAAGGCTTGTTTGCAAGGAATTAATACTATACTATAAGACTTATACTAGGTGACAGGTAAATAATAATATGTAATACATAATAATTAATAGAAATTTATAATGTAATTGAAGATTAATAAAATAGAAAAAGAATAATAGAATAGAATAGAAATTGATAGAAACATTATTAATCATTATTTTCGATAAGATTGTGAATAAAGTGTCCATTTGTTTTGGAAATATATTCATGGAGTTATTTACGGAGTTCTTAAAAACGGCTTTTATATTCAAATTGGTCAATAACTAGTACTCGGACGCACACTAGAACATTTACCTCATAATGTATTCATAAAGAAGAGAGAGTAATTAAACGATATTAAAAATAGAACTTTCGTATTGAAAAGTTATTTATCAAAAACAATTCACATTTACACTTTAAATTTGTTATATTTACTACAATATAAAATATTAACAATTTTTTTTTTTGGCTTTAGGGCTGTACCCATGCAGCCAGAAACTATTTAAGTAATGAAGAATGGCGCAGTAAGTCAGTAAGTCTGAGTGTACTAAAGGTCTACAAATAATGTATTAATTGTGGGAAAACAAACAAAAAATAACACAGACAAAAGAAAATTAGGTATATAATTAATATTTCTAAGGGTAATAGTAAGTATTCACATACTTGTAATTGAATGACCTAGCAAAGAGGAAAATACGGGGACTACACACTTCTCGCCCAGGGGTCGTTCAGGGCGTTTTTATATAAAACATCACAGGTAGACCTCGGATAGGTAGGTATATATACAATAGGTGAGTTATACAAAGGTAACGAGACTAGATTTACAGATTAATTTTAGCTTCGAAGACAAAATGTATCAACGCGTCAAATATAGTTTTGTTGTTTGTGGATAGCAGGTACATAATATTGAAAGGGCATGGAACATTTAGCTGGATAAGGGTTTGTAATAGCTTTTTGGATTGTTGCTCATATCTCCTACAATTGAAAAAAATGTGGTCCAAGTCGGAAATTTCGTTACAATCTTCGCATATGTTACTTTCCAGAATTTTGATTTTATGCAGGTGTGCGGGATAACATGCGTGTCCAAATTTCATTCGGCATATAGTTGTGATATATTTTCTAGGGTAATTATAATTCTCATACCAATAATAACTTTCTTTTAGATTTGGCTCAAGTAAAGTGTATCGAGTAGGTTTTGTTATGCAGTACTGTGGATATATGTTTGACCAAGTTTTATACATATTACTTCTGGATAAATTTGTTCGCTCCTCTAAAGTAGTTTCCACCTTGACTTCTTCTCCTGAGAATATGCTCCTTTTTGCCAATTGATCAGCTACTTCGTTATACTTAATTACCGTGTGTGCTTTAACCCAAACAAATATGTGTTTACTTGGAGAGTTAGCAATTGTGTTTTTTATTTTTACTATGTGAGGATTATTGAAACTGCATGTTATTTCTAATGGCGACTTTAAGCTGTTCAACACTGAGAGTGAATCAGTAAAAATAATAATGTTCTTTTTATTTATTTGTGACGCATACTCTGAAGCTTTATAAATTGCAAAGGCTTCAGCAGAAAAAATAGAGGTTGTTTTATTCAGCTTAAATTTGCATTGCTCTTGTGGAAGATGCACCTGTGCCATGAATATTTTTAGACGCATCTGTGAAAATAGGTGTGTTATCGTTATTAGTGTCCATGATTTGTCTGACAATTATATTGTTTAAGTGATCTGAGTATTGTGGAGTAATCATTTTAATATCTTTTAAAAAGCTAACCAGGTTCATGCTTACTAGAGGTGGAACAAAATCTGTAGTGTTTTTGAAACCTTCACAGAGTGGAGGCGAGTTTTTGTGTGCCCAATATGAGTTTGTTAAGTCATAATAATTTAGTCTAAATAGTTTGTCTATAATAAAACTCTTTGAGGAAATAAAATGTCCAAGGAAGGGCCGACTCGACCAGAAACGATCCATTCGAGTTTTGTTTCTTGTTGGGAAAGCAAGTTTCCACCTATACTGATTTGATTACTACCTAAAAGCTGCCAGAATAGGTCAGCACCTATCAACATTTTTACTGGAGCAGGTTTTCAGAAGTTAAATCAGCAAGTTTTGTATGCGACGAAATTTGGAAATTGAACATGTTTGGAGGCATACCTGGTAAATTATTTGTGATTTCATTGAGAATGCCATTGTCCTGCAACTGATGGCCTAATTGAAGATCTTGTACTGCCTGTATCAATGAGAAGCTTTAAGTTTGGTATTTCAATTTCTATGTATGGAAGTGGGTTATCTGATGCTATATTTATTTCCACTATCTCCGATCTCCCCGCAGAGGCTTTAAGTAAGAATTTGTATTATGTTTTGTATCGCCTCTTACAGAGTGAACAAAATTGTCGTCTTCGACTCCTTCATGATCGTCGATTTGATCATTTTCATTGATTTCGTTTTCGTAAAACTCTTCAGCATTTGGTTTTTGGCCATTATTTCGAAAATATTGATTAGTATTTTGATGTCTATTTGTATTATTATAAAGGGTAGTTTTAGTATTATATGAGAAATTTCTCGAAGTTGTGAATATTGGCTCGGGTTTAGGTAATTTGTTAGCAAGTATTGTGTTAGGTTTAAACACATTACGTGGTCATCCGAATACTTGAGCGTTAGTTGGTTAATTTCTAGGAGGCTGAGGCTGTGGTTGTATATTGATGGGTTGACTGGGAGAATATGGGCTCTGATGATTATCATTGTTATCATTAACATTATATAAATATTGATTATTATTTCTGGGATAGTATAAAGCGCTGTTTTGTTGCTATGATTTATATGGAATCGTATGTCATTTTCGTTGAAACTTATATCATTACTGATTCTTTGGATTACTTTACTTTTCAACAATTGTAACCTAGCACCAAAATCAATCAAATTTTCATTTTCAAATGGCCTGATTCTTGTTCATTCTTGTGATACACAATCTAAAACTCCCCTATCAGAAAAACACTGTTTTAATGCGTCTCTAATTTTTGGCCAAGTATCAAGTTCCATTCTATTACCAACCCTAGCTTCCGCTTTTTCCGTTATTCCCTCTTGAATATATTCTAGGATGTGATCATTTATTTCAGGTTCACTATATACATAAATGCAAAAGCTTGCATTTTTGGTGCACATAACTAAACCCATTTTTTCGAGCGTACCATTGGCGTAGGTATTTTGACAATATTCATATTAAAAAAAATAGAAAAAAGCCAGCAGTTGAAAATTTATGTTATATTTCAACCTGATGGAGAAATTGTTTATTATGCGTGTTCTGTTTTTGCACTATAATATGTAGGTATGCAGATAACGCCATTATAATAGTTTCCGGTGCAAAATTAGAGGATTAAGTGGCAATGTATAATTTTAGGATTTCAAGAATTTTAGATTATTAGCGTTATTTTGTTATTTCCTGGTATTATAGGTACTTATCCGCTGGTTCCGAAATATTAAAGTTGACTACAAATCTGCTTTGCTTGTTATTATTACAGTTTCAACTTTTAGAGTGTTTGCAGTTTGTGGATCTGGAAAGTAAAAAACATTAGACAAATAAAGGTCGTGCGCATTTAACGCTTCGAGAAAAACAAACAGTTCTCAGTCTGTTCGATAATCTGCAAAAACAGTGACAGTGGATAAGTTGGTAACAAAGTGTTCTAATTCTACCCAATTTGGAAAATCAACTATTTATAGAATACTTCATGAAAAAAAAATAGACTAATCAAAATCGCTGCTATCAAAGTCTGGTAGAAAACCAATGAAATTTGATGAGGATGAAAAAAGTGCATTGAGGCGGTAAGTTCATTCCTTTTATTTCCGAAAGAAAATTCCCACTATTGATGAAGTTTATGCTTCAATAAAACAAGATGGTGGGTTTCCAAATACGGGAACAACGAAATTGTGGAAAACTTCAAGAGAAATTATTATTTCTTGTGAAAAACATAACAGAAAGGCGGTTTTAATAGAAAGTGACGAGATAGTTTGCTGGAGAAGAAAATATTTTTTTTATATATAAGGTCGGGTGGGGTAAGTGAGACTTGCCCCCTCCAAACCTTTATTTTTGCAATTATTATTATTTTTAATGAACAAGATATTACAATACTTCTTGCTTTAGCCCACGAGTTTAAAAATTGAGGTTAGAAATGGTTTTAGGACACAGCAATGGATACCCCAAAATTCCATAACAATTTATCTCAAAGTTAAAGTTTGCACATTTTTGTTTTAAAATTGATAAAGATATTTTTGCCGATGTAAAAACATTTCTAGGTCAAAAAAATTGTACTTTTTTATAGGAACTATCAAGAATTGCGTTTTGAATACGTATGAACCAGGTCTAGCCTAGGTCCCTCTTACCCCTTTTTAATCTTCTCCTGGGGAAAGTGAGACCTACAAACAAGATGCTAGGGTCTCTCTTGCCCCACATTTTTTTCATGAGAACTGACTTGATAATGTGTATAAATAGGCCCCATTGTAAGACTCATCAGCTGTGCAGCAATATTCACCTTAATCACAAACTGCATTTTCGGTGCCAGGTGCGATTCCTTAATTTTGTGCATGGCACGAAAAATCAATGGTATTTTCTGGTCAATCTTGTAAGCCTTCAGGATATCAGTGAATTTAGCCCCCATTTCAAGCCACCAAACGAAACGGGCGATAACTCTGTATGGAATGGTTTAAGACTTTGTAGTAGGTTATCTATAGCATTACGATTAATTTTATTACGAAGATCCCATGTTGAAATAACTTCAGCAAGAACATGAACTGCTACATTAAAATAATTTCCACATTTAACAAAAGTAGAGTCTGAAACATGATCATTTGGAGAATCAAAAATAGTGTATTTATAATCTGAATTAGAAGTAATACTTGAATAATTATAATCGAAAATACAAAGGATAGCAAGACTATCATTCAAATTATCTTCTATTTTAAACAAAACTACTGTCTGAATCACAAATATCTGGAGTGCCCGGAAGACACTAATCAAAGTCTGAATTAAAACTTATATTTGAATAACTAGATGTACTTCTTTTTATCAAAATGGCTTCAAAGACAAGCATATCTCTCCTAGCCCATTTATAAGGTTTTACAATTGATTCATTCATATTTTCAATTACCAATACATCCAGTGAACCGAAAGAAATAAAAAAAAATACTCTACCTTTTATTAAAGCCAGCTGGCATTAAAGATTCTTCAAGTTTACTCGGGACGACAAATGTTCCAGGATAGAATTATATAATCTCTGATACAACAAGAACTTAGCGGGAAATGGCACAAAACTTGCCACACATGTGCACTTACTTTTAATAAAGAGGAAACAAAAAGGACACAAAATTAAATCACTATTAACATTACTTCGTGTTTTTTAGAATTTAAAATATTAGGTTATGTGTTATGTTGATTGGATTTATTTGTTGTTTTTATTCGCTTCTTCTTTTTTCGCCTGGTATATCGACCAAGTTAGCTAGATAGGCTTTTTATTTTCACTCTAACAACATCAAATATACGTACCAAGTTAGTACCTGACACCTGTGGAACATGCAATATTATGTCCAAAAAAGTACATTTTAAATCATAAAAATAAATCTAAAATCTTGGTGTTATTTCTAAGCTACGGAAATGAAAACTGGCAACACTGTCCATTCACCGATCTTTCTTAAATTTGTGACCATCCGATATCTAGACAAAATTGTCAAATATTTGACAAAAATGGCGGATTTTTGGTACTTTCAATTGTGATTTTCTCTTCCAAAAGTGAGTAATCCAAGAATTTTTTTTTATTTAAACGTTCTATAGCTATAGGGCTTTCTATTAAAAAAAATCGTTGCAAAATTCCGAGGGTCGCGAACCTTACCGGACCCGCTTTTAATATTGTCACATAGGTCTCTATAGATTCTTCTGGTTTCTGGTACAAAAACTTGTGTCTCTCATAGGATATATTGATTTTTGGAATAAAGTGATCATCAAATTTACTTATCAGAACTGTAAAATCGTCTATTTCTTTTGCCTTTAGATCAAATAATGTTCCATACAACTCGATTCCTTCTTCACCCATACAATGTAGTAGTAAATTGCAAATTCTTTTTTGACCGTTGCTTTCTTCTATTCCAGCCGTAATTAAATAAACATTGAATGCTTTCTTAAATTTCGGCCAATTACTGGCTGCATGTGGGTCATTTACCGTGAAGGTAAAGCTCTTGGGTTGATGTCCATATTTCTTTCTTAGAATTACTGCGCCATGTAATACACGTTGGTTTACTTTGTATTGGTTTATTTACAACTTTGTACACTATATTTACATTTATTTATATTATCAGTTTCGCTGATGTCTGTTGATTTACATGTTATCATTTGGTAATGGCTCACCATCCCCTTTGTGAATGTCATCCTTCATGTCATCTGTCATTCAGAATGCGTTCGGAATGTGTACCGTAGTGTAGCTCATACTACATCGACGTTAAGGTATGTGATTAGAAAAAGAAAAAAAGGAGTGCTAATTTTACCCCTCGGGAAAAAAACGGATGCCGTGTCGACGTCAGATAAGAATGAAGCTTGGCAAAAAATAACAGCACAATTTAACACAGCATGCCCAGAATTTGTAAGTAGAAGTACAGAATCTCTAAAGAAATATTTTGATAATAAAAACAGAGAAGTAAGAAAGAGGATTTCAGAAGAACAAAAGGAAGTACTGTTGACTGGAGGTGGGCCCCCACCAAAGCCTGAAGGTGATCCTGCACAAGAACTATTGCTTTCTTTACTAGACCCACTAACAGTATTTGGAGACAAAAATGAGTTTGATTCTGACAGCACAGAAATCCCAAAGAAAAGCCATACAAATGATGTAGTTTTAGATGATAATGTACTTTGTTTTGAATTTACTAAAAGTGATAATGATGATGAGGTATTGAAGGATAATTTTATGGTGAGTGTTTTATAGTAAATATTGCTCATAGCAAATCTTCCATTGACTAACATATTGTATCGAACATTTTAATGTTCAATTTTTATGAATAATTGAAGGGAGGAGCAGACAATTTTGGAACAAAGAAACAAGAAAATACTGAGGCTGTTAATACAAATTCACAAAATGATTAAAATTCAACAGATAAAAAAAAAATAATAATAATAATAATGCCCAGGCCTAACAGAAACAGGTTGGAAAAAGCAGTCAATACCAAATTTGAAAAGTAAAACCTCAAATTAAATGATACATTGAATAATACTTATTATATAAGGACCCATAACTTGTAGCATGTCTATTTCTAGTTATTATTCTGCTTGTATGTTTTTGATTTGTAAATTAGTTGTTAAAAGCCTCAGTTTAATTATAAATAATTCTTTTATAGGTACCAAGTTCAAAAAAGAAATTTGACACATCAAGAAGGAGACCATCTTCAACCACTGTTAGAGCACTCTTGGCAAATGACTTAGCAGAAAAGTATCAGCAGCTGGCTGACAAAAACATTATCGTAGCCAATTATTCTTTGGAAAAAATACAAAATGATAAAAACATAGATTGGAATGTGAGAAATTGAATAATGACATAATCATTTCAAAATGAGAGCATAATTTAAGGTGCAAACTTCTTAAATTAGAAATTCTTTTGAAATAAAAACAATTAAACAGTTTGTTCTGATTTTTTGGTGTTATTATGGTGTTTGATGTTATGTTATGACTGTTTTTACCTACTATTTTTTTTAGTTTGGTTTTTTGTTGGTTACATTTATTCAATATGTGATACCATGTTGTAATAAAATAAAGATAATAAGTTACGTTAAATTTATTCATTGCTATAAAATTGAAGTTTTATAATCCTGCAAAATATGTGTTCACCAATTCATTTTGTACATTATGTATGTCATTGTCTTTTTGACCTTCCAGATGTATTTTTCCTGTTTCTATTAAATAATTGAGTTGATCTGCAACTATATCATCTGGCATGGGTGGTTCAGGTTCATGCATAATACGTGCAATATTGTGTAAAAAAGTTGCTGCTTTAATTACTGTTCTCACTGTATCTAGATTTAGGCGTATGCCGTATGCTAAACTGGAAATCTTCTTTTCCAGAGGCCAATATGCCTTTCAATCTCATTTCTGGTCCGTATTAGAGACTCATTATACAGTTGTTCTGCTTGTGTAATAAGAGGATTAATAGGAGGAGTTATAAAATAATTTCGCAAAGGATAGCCAATGTCTCCTGAAAAATAATTTCGTTGTTATACAGGATGTTTCATAACTGAATGTCAATACTGAAGGGGGTTAATCTAGACATTATTTCAAAAAGAGGCCATATCATGCATTAAAACATAAGAAAAGTTGGGCAAATTATATTATTACCTATCAACAAACAATTTTCATATTCATGGTTTTAAAATCTGACTCGAAGTGTACATTTAGCAAATATTGTTGCATCATGGGTAGAACCTGGCCATCGAGCAACAACATCTGAAAATTTCAGATCTGCATTGCCAACTACTTGAACATTTATAGAAAAGTAAGATTTTCTATTGCGATACACCTCTGCATTTTCATTGCCTGAAACAAATTTATTCACATACCTACCTGGATGAATTTTGAGAGGTATAAAAAAATTTAATTTGTGTTTAAAAATATATATTGAGTCAGTGAATTCAGTATTTGAGATGTAGGGTGGCAGTTCCATTACTATTTACCTGGAGACTGGATTTTAACGTGTGTCCCATCTACCAACCCAATGAAGCGTGGGAATCGAGCCACATTGTAAAATGCATTCCGTTCTAGTATTAACTCCTGTTGTTCTGGCATTTTTACATATATGGGAAATAATCTTGCTATTGCACAGGAAACTTCTTAATAGTTCTAGATGTAAAGTATGAAAGCCTTATTCACTATTTTTTCTAAAAATGATATGTAGAGCTTGAAAATATATTTACCTATTATCTGGGTATTCCAGTTCGCCTTCGATTTGTTGTAAAATATTTAAAACTGTGTTTTTGTGAAGCCTAAACGTTTTAAAAAAACTCAACTTGTTCATTTCCTGGTAGTAATTACGTCTGTTATGTACCCTTCTTGGAAACCCATATTCAATGATATCAAGAACTTCGAGGTCGTCCTTAAATAAATCCATTTTTTCAAACGACTCGATGCTTGATTTTGATTTAAAACCAAAGGAAAACCACAAAAATAATTAAAATAAAAGAACGAGGAACCTCGTTTTCTGTCCTTGGGTTTTCTTTACTTTTTAGATGGTGTAACGAAGTTACTAATTTTCCGAGTTGCAAAAGCAACAATTATTCCGGTTTTATATTTAAATTTGTATTTCGGTTATTTTTCAACGTAAAAATGTGATTCTTTTTCGTTACTCGTTACCAGAGTTTAGGCGTCAAATCGACCAGTAACGGCGGAAAGGACGTTACAAATTTGGCGCCCGAGCAGGGACCGTTTTTATGGTGCACCGAGTTCGCTGATCACCGATAGTCAAGAGAAAACCGTTCTGGAGTTGAAGAAAGTGATCCCGTCGTAGTAGATAACCGAAAACCACTGCAAAAGTGTCAGGAGACATTCTTACACCCTAATCCGTCAAAATTCGCAGACCTGTCATTTTGACAGATTGTCAATTTTTGCCCAGAAGAAGGGGCACCCTACCGAGTGACACCTTATTTTATAGGTTTTCGAGTGCGCAGAATCGATCCCCACCAACCGTTCACCGTTTAGACGCACCAGTCTCGAGATTCGAACTCTAGAAGTAAGGAAGAAAGTTTCTGACCGTTGAATAAGTAAGACGTACCAATTCCGATACCAAAAAGATGGCTCTGAAGAAGACCGAACCTACTAGCAATCCGAACGAAGCTACCGCTGCCCAGAACCCGCCATCAAGGGAAGAATCAACCGACACCCGCATTGGATGGGTTTACCTCCTGAGAAAAGACGAACTGGAGGCAGAACTAGCCAAGTTTAGACTAGTGATACCGGGTACCGTAGATGACCAGAGACGCCGACTCATACAATTCATCCGAGAGGGCCGTGCTTCACCCGTACCGACTACATCGATGCCGTTTGTGTTTCCAAATACCTCTGGAAGAATTACAGCCCCCACGACAACACCTACTGTCACCGTGACCAGTGCAGGAGAACCGACCATGACCAGTGCGCTTCACGAACCAAGCTCTGGACCGACAATGTTGCCGCTGAGAACCTTAGATTGGCGAATCAGCTTTAATGGGAATGGAGACCTCGCTGCTTTCCTTGAGAGGCTTGAGGAGATCCGAGAATCTCAGGCCATCCCACCAGACCGTCTTTTTCAAGCCATGCCGGAGTTTTTACTAGGAATGTCAGCACTTTGGTTCCGGAACAACCGAAAATACTGGACCAGCTGGCAAGCTTTCAGCAACGCCTTTTCCTTCAACTTCTTGCAACGCCGAGGAAAAATACAGCAGCGAATACCCAGGTTGGCAATCCAGGAGGACAGGTAAAATCTGTTTCACCGGCTACAGTGCATTCGTCAACACCATATTGACCCCTGGAGTATTTTCCTTCTTCACTGACGCTGCCCGGAGCAAGTGGAGCATACCACTTTAAAAAACTGGCGCCCGAGGCATCCGTTACCAGAGTTTAGGCGTCAAATCGACCAGTAACGGCGGAAAGGACGTTACAATGGCCATCAAAACAAAAAACATAACCTTTCAAAACAATAAGTTGAATGAAGTCCTGAAAATCCTCGACTTAATAAAGTTAACCTTAAAGGAGCATTGAAAGACACTCAAGTTTTGGTGCAACCGGCCATGTCTCTTGTTTTTTTTTGTATTTGAGCAAGATCTAAACAAAATCAATAATACATTTCAAGTAAACTTATTAAATTTTATTATAAATTCTGAAATTATAACAACCTTGAATTTTTTTATTATTACGATTGTCACTATAACTTTTTCTGAAAATTAAATGATTACTGTCAGCTTTAGATTGCACTCAAAATTTTCCTGGAATTTCTGAAATCATCAAACATCATTTCCATGTTGATGACTTTATTAGCGGAGCTAAAACGGTCGCGGAAGCCGTTTTTATAGCTAGCACGGTGGCTGAAATTTTGCGAAATTATGGTTTCTCATTACGCAAATGGGTTTCAAATTCTACGCAAGTTTTGGAGGGCATTCATTCACAGGATAAAACAAATTCTATTGACTTCGGCGCACACAAAAGTACTGAAACGCTTGGATTAGTTTGGTATCCCAAACCGGATTTTTTAACTTACCGTATACATTTTAGCCAAAGGATCACGAAATAAAGTATTTTGTCTGAATCCTCGCAAATTTTTGATTCTTTGGGTCTGTTGAGTTCCTCCATTATATTGTCGCCTGAGAATTAAAATGTTCCATGTCCATAAAAGTCAACTTTACAGGAAGAAGGTTTGAAGATTGCAAACGTAAATTGGAGATAAAGTCATGATAATCTATAATCTATAGTACAAAAGTGCTCAATCTTTATATTATAATATCAAAGATCTCAAAACAATAATAAAAAGTGAAATAGGGTTCAAATTTTGATTTCATAACTTCAATAAATGGTTTTTGAAAAAAAAACGTCTTGGATATAGAACAAAATTCTCAGTTTTTTCATTTGTTTAGATTTCCAAGGGATATAGAACTAATGTATTGGATATGGAACATTTTAATTTAAAATGAAAAAAATTTACCCAGCATTTTATTATAATTATGTATAATAAATTTTCCCATAAAAAATTCAAAAATGAAACAGAGTTATTATATAAATTGTGGTGGAATATAAAAAAATCACAAATTAACACAGTTATTTCAAAACTATTAAATTATAACTATTACAAATCAAAAACTAGTGATTATGGTTTCTTCTATTTCTTTTTAACTGTTTTTTGATTCTTATTTCTTCCTGACTTTGGATTTCCCTGTCTTGCTACTGTTGGATTGTTTTTCTTTCCTTGATGTGAACCCCACTTCTACCGCAAATCATCTCGTGCCAAACAGCATTGTAAACGGTATTAGTTATATTCAAGTGGGCCGTCGAATTGAAGCAGGAGAGCTTTGTTTTGTAATAAAAGCTATTTATATTACTCGAAACTTATTATTCCGACGTTTTCCGAATTTGCATGTACTGCTTTATCACGATTTTTCTCTTGACGAACAATATCTTTCTTTCGCGTATGGCTTCTAAAACTAGAAGCTTGTTCTTCATTAGGATTTATCAGCATTTTATATCGCAATTGTCTTTTTTGCGCCTACAAAATCCTATGTTAAGTTTGTGTTTGAAAATATGGTGATACAGGTGATATTTCACTGGTTCTGTTTCAATGATTTTGTACATAGAATACATTTTTTTAATATTTAAATTTCTTTCGAGGTACTTTTTTGTTGTTGTTGCTCGGCAGTAGTGGGAATCGACGGTTGGAAATGACTTTAGGTGTTCTTCAACCCTTTGCTTCTTTTTATCGCTGATTACCTTCTTCTTGTGCTTTCCAGTTAACGGAGATCGTGGAATTTTTGTAGTTTGATCTTGAACTCGACGAAAAAAGTAGTAAATTCTTTGCTTGCTTATATTCAGTGTATTAAAAAAGTAATTATGACAAACTCCTATTCGCATACCTCTTACAAAAAGGAAGTATCAAGTATTGTTTGTTGATCACTTTGAAACGTTAACTTTGTAAGTTAACATATATATATATATATAAGCGGGGGTCCTACAGCTTCTGCCGCATCCCGCATTTCGATCGCCAAACTCTTCTATCTCTCCATAAATCCTCCTGGATTGCTCTATCTCTCATTGCTTGCATAATTCCACTTATCCATGTAGTTGCTGGTCTTCCACGTTTTCTTTTGTTTTCTGGAATGTATTCCAACGCACGTTTGGGCCATCTATTCTCGTTCATTCGTTGCACGTGACCATACCATAATAACTGTCGAGTTTCTATTCTTTCTGAGGTTTTATGAATTCTATTTGTTCTCCGTCTAATCTCATTATTTGGAATATGCTCTTTCCTTGATATGCGACAGGCTCTTCTTAGGTAGTCCATCTCCACACAGTCTATCTTTCTCTTTGTCTTTTCTGTCATTTGCCAGCATTCTGCCCCATACATTTCAGGTATTAATAATTGCTAAAATCATTTTAGGATTTTGATTTTTGGTGGAATGGTTTATAAATATTTCCAAAAAATTTGTCATTCAAATAATTAATAAATTATTTCTCTTTTCTGATTCGTGGTGGAATAAACTACGAAACCTAAAATCAGGATTCTTACTGTATTTTACCGCGAAATTTAAAATTTGAAATGATCCTTAAATAAGAATGAGGAAGGTCACGGCGTGGCTTCTCTCATCGTTTGTCGACGATACAACAACTGTGCAGTAATCCACGTGAAACACAGAGATAAGGCAGGTGGGTGATGACATTTTCAAAATGCCAACAGACCAAATGACTACCAAATATATCTTTCGCAAGAACTTCGAGATTGTCATCAAAAAGATCGAAAGGAGCTTGAGGAAGAGAACGCACCACCACTTAGTAGAGCGAATGAACTGATCTGGTATACAGACGGATCTAAAAATGAACTCGGCACCGGAGCGGGCATATACAGCAAGTCGAGCAAATATGAAGGAATCGTCTCGCTAGGAAAATACGCCTCTGTATTCCAAGCAGAGGTTTATGCAATACTTGCGTGTGCAAGGGCTAACAGTATGAGAGCCTACAACAACAGGCAGATCAGGATCTACAGCGACAGCCAAGCCGCCCTTAAAGCACTTCAGAGCTATAGGGTGACATCTCGGCTAGTATGGGAATGCGGCGAAGAACTTAGAAGACTGGCGACTCGGAACAGTGTAACACTGGAGTGGGTACCAGGTCATAAAGGAATCGCAGGCAATGAAAAAGCTGACGAACTCGCAAGAGTAGGATCGTCAACTCTGATGAACGGACCCGAACCTGCTGTGGGCATCCCCAGATGCTTAACCAGGTCATGGTTAAAAGGGTGGTTGAAAGAACAACACAAGAAATACTGGAAGAATACGACTGGGCAAATACATGGGAAGAAATTCATAAAAGAACCATCAGAAAAAGTAACGAAAGAACTGCTCTCAATGAGCAGGAACAAACTGCGCACCACTACGGGGCTACTTACGGGACACTTTCCCACAAAGGAGCACCTAAACAAAATAGGGCTGTACAACGGAGACCTTACATGCAGAAGATGCAAAAAGGATACCGAAACAGCTCTGCATATACTATGCAACTGTGAGTCGCTGGACCACAGAAGGCAGAAACTTTATGGTAGAACCCAAATGACTCCAGAAGACTTCTACAATCAACCAGCTAAGAACCTGTATGAGCTAATACAGGGAACGGATTGGCTGAATAGGTTGTAGTCAGAACACTAGGAGTATCCACAATAAGCCCAGGAGGCTGAGGTGGTACCGGCGAAAGGACGGCTCCGAAGGGGAAAAAAAAAAATCCACGTGAAACTTAGTTTGTTGAAATTTAAAATCCTTCCTGCTTTTGTTACTTGAGTATCTGGATTACTGGTACGTTTTTTTTATTTGCTAATTTCACATTTTAATAATTTTTTTTAAATCACTAATTTTCTATAAATATTTTCTTACAAAATGGCTACCCATTTTGAGAGCCACATTTCCTCTCCTATCCAGCCAAGGATATTTTTAAATATTATGAAATTGTTTTTTTTGAATAATTCAGATATTTGTCCAGGATGAATCCTTAAGTTCAATCAGTAAATTGTAATTTTTTTTGCACTGGACAGATATCCTTGTTAGCTTCATATTTTTTTTGTAACCTTTTTTTTATATACCGGTATGTTTTATAGCACAGTTTCTGGGGCACAATACCTAGAAGGCTGGTAGTACCTGAAAAATTAATAGTACCGGAAAAACAGTACCTAAATAAATACAGTACCTGGAAAACTAACAGTACCTGGAAAACTAGCAGTGCCTGGTAGACAAAAATTTTTTTTTTAAACCTGCCAGAAGCGGGTTCATGGTGAAACTACAATAAGTCAATAGTGGGAGACCACAGTCCCAGGCTAAGTTGCAGATTTCTCCAGCTGTACTGGATAATATCTCCATCGACATCATCTTCAAAAGTAGTCTATACTCTAAGTATTTTTTTATTTATATCTTACTAACCTATTTTGTTTGTAATTGGAATTTAATATATACATTATTTTACTTCTTTAGTTTTATTTATTATACAGAAACGTATTTTTTCATTTTTCTCTTAACAGATTAAAGTTAACTAACTCTTAAATTTGATTTTGTTTCTAATTTTCTTTTAGGAAAGAAAATTAGTGGCGCCCTAAAATTGCCTTCTCTTTTCTTTTCTAATTTTTTTTGTTTAAGATCAGTTAGTAACTAAGTCCTGCGAACTGGCCTAGTTGCTACCAAATTTAAGTGGTTAGTTAGGCAAGAACCTAGAATACAACCTAAAATCATTTTTTTTTGTTAATTTTAAAAATCTAGTTTTTCATCATCATCCAACTTTAAACTTTAATTGTTTCATTAGCGCCCAACAGGTATTGTTTTATTGGTGCTAAAACATTATTGGTTTCAACTTCTTTCTTTGTTCTTTTTCTGATAAAAATAACACGCTTGACGTGTTTTGAGTAGCAATGGTTTTTTTTCTCATCATTCAAAGACCAGAATTTTTCATGTATTTCCACTCTTTCTTGTGGCGTTATGTTAATAGAACATTTAAAGCTACAATGGTCAGATCAACATGATTGTTGTTTCATTTGTTTTTTTTTCCTTCAGGTCGACCATAAACATCAATATTATTCCTATTGCCATGTTGACGATTGTATTTCCTCAAAATTTGTTTCCATCGAGTACTGTTTCTTTTTCTCTTTCGACTTCGAACTGGGTTATTTTCTGTTTCAATTTGAACAGTTGTTTCCCGTATGCATATCATCAGCATTGGTTGCAATTTCTTGAATATTGCCCTGATTATTATTTTCATCAATTTGGAATGTCTCTGAACATTGCACTTCTCCATCTATTGTAAATAATATTTCATGCTGCAAAGCCTCAGATATTATATCGATATTTTTGTTTTCCGTAGAAACATTGTTATTTTCTAAACATTTTCTGTTATATTTTCTTTCGGTTCCAGTATTTCTAGATTCTTGAGGTCAATAACTTGTAATATCACAACATTTCCATTCGATTCTGCTGTTCTTTTCGAGTCAATGTCGACACGTTTTTCTTCACCGCAATTTTCATTGTTTTCACTATCATCAGAGTTTACAATCTCCCACAAAGCACTGAAACAAGAGAAAAATAATATGATATAATTATAGGAAAGAAAATCATTATAGACTTACTTCCATGCATCACTAGCACATGATGGCTCGGTTTTCGGTGGAGGCGAGGATTTGTCACTCATTCTCCTGGACAAAAAATTATAAGCCGGTTACAAATTTCATACGGAATAACCTGTAGGTATTATAATTATTATTTCATGATATAGACTTCAAAATTTTTTTGGACCAATCAATGAACGACCGGCTTCACTTATAAGCTTCATTTTTTATTCAGTAACTCTGTTTAATTAAGGCACTCAGTAGTTAAACTCAAGAAAACTCATCAATTTATCGAGTCGGAACCTGTAGACACGAAGTGGGTAAACAATAGTACAGGTCATGTACAAAACTACTATGAGTAGATTTCCCTGACTGTGATCGACTATGGTTGAAAAATTTATAACTTATTTATTAAACATTAACGACTTATTAAAGTCTCTATAATTCGTACTAACCTTTTTAAAATATCAATCACAACCCAATAAGATTATAATCACAACCAGGTTTTCCTATTCGACGACTATCAGCACCAAACAATTTCTTACCGCTAGACAGGTCCGCATTAAGACTTATAATAGGCAGTGGATACAGAACAATATAATTTTCCACACCATTTTTATTGAATTATAATATAACATCATTCTATATCCATAGAGTGGATATAGGACATAATTATTGTCCTGATAAATGAAAGAAATATGGACTTGGAAAATATGTAAATAGTAGCAGAAATCTTAAATTTATCTGTGGATATAGACGAGTCTGATAATTATGAAAACTTTGATGTACATATCGGTAAAATGTAAAAAATGGAGATAGAACACACTAATTATCAGGCGAAGATATGATCAAAAAGGTTATGTTTGTGTTTTGTTTTGGGATTTTCATAAAATTGGAAATGCAAGACCAAATTTGTTGATGATCATGATGTAATGGATATTATTAATTATGGCTTTCCGAGAGCTAGACCTCAGAGAACTAATTTTCTTGATTCAATAGATGATTTCCGTCTTATCAAACCCACTGCGGAAGCACTATTGGGAGAAACACAATACCCATTGGAATTTGATAGTAACTTGTAAGTACCATGTACTATATTAGCCTCAGTTCATTTCTTAATATGTCTAACTTTTAAAAATAATCAAGTATCTTCTATGAACCAACTGCTAACTACTTAAGGTTTCACACCTCAAATGGGCATGAAATGTTAACACAACAATAATTATACAACTGTTATAAAATAACCTTCATTCTCATTTGGTCTAATTGTATTGAGTGGTATGAATAAAAACGAAGTACATGCTAATACTAGAAGTATTAGCATTTTCTATAAAGTAGGTACTTCAAAACTAAGAAGAAACTACATTTCAAAGTAGATACTTTTGATTTTTCCGGAAGTTACTATACTAAGTAGCACTCTCGTTAAAATGACTGAAGTATCTACTGCAATTTGAAGAAGCGACTTCTTACAGCAGATACTTCGATTTCAAGAAGAAATTTGCTAAACGTTAGCGAAGTTGGTATAATAGCAGCTTCTTGAGAGTTCTACGGTTAGTTTTGTTTGAAAATGGATGGAATACGCAGAAAAAAATATACAATGTATAAATATCTTTAAGGGCTGTATCTTTTGCAGACTTGATAACAGGTGTCATTTTTTTATCCAGCAGTATCTTATAACAAATGCTAATTGTATATCTTCATTTTGGGACTCTTCTTGCTGGGGCATTTCTTCATCTGAAGACATTTTACACAATCACGAGCACACTTTATTGCTTTAAATAATTTAATTGATAACCAAGAAAAATAGCAAATAATATTTCGGGTAGTTTCGAGGGTATTCTCGACAATTTTGTATAACAACAACGATGGAGCAGAAAATCTAATAAGCTTGTCATGACCTGCTCCCCGATAAGAAGGAGTGGGAGATGCTGCACATTTCGAAGCATATACTACGGGCTAAAAGTAAATACTACAAGCAGTGTAGTAAATACTTCAACGTTAAGCAGATTCTACCGGAACTAACCAGATGCTTCATGATGGAGCAGATAGTTTGAAGTAGATCCTTAAATTTGTAGTATTAGCATGTACTTCATTTTTACTCATACCACCCATTATCTGTTCGCACTTTCAAACAATATGTCGTACAATAGATGGAAAAAAAATTTAAGAGGTGGTACATTTTACAGAAAACTTGAAAGTAAATACCATGAGATCGTAAGTGATTCACGGTTAGAAAGCACTAGTGGCTCTAGCTCTAAACAATATTCAGAGACCTTGAAAATTAGCGATCGAAATGACCATACTACAACTGAGGAGACTGATGGATTCAACATTAATTGCGTTTCTCACCAGGCAATACCACTGAATGGAAACATTATACTAAAAAAACTAGTTATTTGTAGGTTAAACTTACTTTTTATACCGAGTACACCTCTGCCTACCCAAGTAACACAATAAGCATCGAAGTAGATTTAAAATCGACTTTTGTGTCACTCTTTAAGCTAATAGGCAATTAAAACCGTCCACTAAAGCTTCTACATGTAGCATTCATTACGTAATCGCTGCCTAAAGGGAAAGGGAGCGCGCGGTTTGGCCTAAAGTAGATTTGAAAGCTTATTAGCAATTCAACCTGTAGGCCTGAATAGCCATAAATTGGCACCAAAAGAGCATTCTATTAGATTCGATTGCCAACATTGGCTGTCAGAGTGATATAAAGAAGCAGTTGTTTAGTACAGATATGGCTTTCAACGCTTTGAATGATCATGCGCAGTTGAACATTTCTTGTGAGAATGTAATGAAGTTTTGTTTTGGATAAAAATAAGATTGATATTGGAAATTTATGCCAACAGTTATGTAAATGTTCACAAAAACAAACATCGTCAACTGTGATGGCAGATCTTGCCTTCAATATATATTATGACAATTATTATTGTTTTTGAAACTGGAAAATATCATTGTGAACCATTAGAAACCTCTGCAAACCTTACTTTTCTATAAAATGTGAATAAAATACTTCCTGAAAACAGGTGGGCCAGTGATAACTGTGAGCAAAATATAATTTATAAATTAAATTATTTCATTATGAATTACGGTGTTGTCATATTCAATTTTGATACCTATCAATGAATTATATACATCCAATTGAAACCAAAGTTTTTTATAGAATTTTTAGTTGGATTGATTGATAATATTATATGTGATGGATTAAATTGATTTATCTTTCCCAGATTTTCTGAAATTTGTATCCCAGTTTGGAAACAAGATTATGTGTATATTCTGTATATAAAAATAGTATCATATACCTATCAATATATAGATATAAAAACTATGGCAACATTGCTCATTATCAAGAGTAAACGGTTTATTGTATTTAATAAGCATTTTTTCATGCCAATACGAAGCTTTATGGAATTAAAAACTAGATAGCTGTTTGTATTGCTTTGTGAAAGCTTTCAGAATTATAAAGTTGAAGAAAAAGAACACTATTGTGAGGTTATGTTTTGAGTAATAGATTGTTTTATAGGTCATATTTTATAATCATTTCCTAATAAAAAATGAACACCTTAAAATTTATTGAGACCTTAGAAAGTGGAGAGAAAATTTTGTGTGTTGCTCCTGAGGCATGGGATGGGAACAACAGCGACAACAAAATTTCCACCAGGACGTAGTGGTATTAGCCTATTAAGAAAGAGTCCCACGACAAGGCCAATAGAGAGACGTGGTCCAAGAACCAAGAAGGTGATTTTCTGTGTCTATAGTTATTTCGTTGTTACTTTTAGCTGCGTTACTACTTTTATGTACACGCCTGTAGTAAGCACCTATTCGTCCAAATTTCCGTAGTTTTGTAATTTTCCATTAATTTTTATTCCAATCTTTTTCTCCATGTTCTATAATGATTTCTGGAAAATCATGACTGCATTGAGATTCAAAATCACATTAAGGTTAGCAATACTGTGTTTTTTTTTGGAATTAATTTCCATTTAAAGTCCAAATTAATTCCAATACAAAACTTAATAGTATCGCATATAGATGGCACTAATTGAAGCACTTAAAGGCATTTTATGACCACACTAAATTCCAATTTGGCCATTAATTTTTTTGGCATTTTTTAAACTCATTATCTCTGGTTTTGGCTACTTTTCATGACTTACTATCAATCATTGCTTCTTGGTTGCAATATTTAGTCTTGAACAAGATAAGACGTCTTTTAAGGAAGGCTGGAATTATTCTATAAAATAATGCTTAGAATAAGCCAAACTTTATCATTTTTTCTGAATTATATGCTTCGATCTAGCATTATCTGCTTGGTAAATGAAATGTGTTACTTGGGTAGACAAATCCTGTTTGATTTTTATATCAGCTACATACAGAGCATAATTTTCCTATTCCGGACAATTTTGATTCATAAGTATCGTACAAGAAAGTGGCCAATTTGTGTGGCTTCAATCGACAGGCTATATATTTAAATTATATTTCTTCGTGTCTGTCGTCTATTTTCATAAAATAATAATATGCTGGACTAGCTAGTTTATAATGTGAAAGGTCCCTATGAACTATTTACCAAAAATTGATATAATATATTTTTCTCGATAATTAATGCATATTTCAAATTTCCCTAATTAGGTACCATAATTTGGAAGGCGCGTTAAAATTTTATTAGATTTGTACCATATACTCTACAGTAAATTTAATTTCGCAGTCACATCTGCTACACATGAAATTTTTTCAAGTCAATATTATTACTTTTCATACCGAATCATCCATTTGTCATTTATTCTATTTTTGCTACCATGTTAACAGATTTTAGTATCTCTCTACAACAACTAGTTTTCTGTTTTTTAACGTCGGTCTATTTCTGCGACTGATGCTAATCACCGACGCCGGGAGCACTCTTCCCTTAACCGGAAATTTTGGCGAGCCTACTAGTGTTCCAACTATTGGTAGCGTTCTTTAACGAGCTCAACATCCATGGACTCGGGATCTAGGTTTCACATCTCCTCCGAAAGACGGCATATCTACATTATACCTCGTGCTCATTGGTATAATGCCTGCGAGCTGTGATATGCTAGTCCGCTGCAGGCTGTATGGGCTCTATACGATGGTTTTCCCTGACTTGGTCACCCATCCAAGTACTAACCATGTCCGAACTTGCTTGACTGTAATTATCGCATCAAACGCGTTCCACTACAGTGCTGGCTCGTTGCCCAACAACTAAAGAGACTAATTGCATATTCACAAACAATTTGGTGTTGATAGGAATGTTAAGAAAATATTTTTATCGTGTTACTACTGGCGCTCGTGGCAAAACGTTTTTATAAGAGCTCTGAAAAATTCCTCCAAACATTTCATTTCATACGTTCTGTAAACATTCTAAAAGCCATTATCAAACTTAAGTTGTTAGTTGGGAAGTGTATGTGACTCGAAGCTATAATTCACAGATATTTTCGTGGGTATGCCAGGTCGTGTTCACGATGCCAGGTTATTTAGAGTGAGCCCTTCATATAATTCAATGACCAATCAAGAACATCCGTCAATTAATCACAATTCCCATATCCTTGGTGATAGTGCTTATCCTTTAATGAACAATTCACTCGTACCATTCCGAGATAATGGATGGTCATTTAACAGCCATGCAGACGAATTTCAATACTGTGCATAGTGCTGCCAGAAGTAAAATTGAACAGGCCTTTGGAAGATTAAAAGACAAATTTCGCCGATTGAAGTATTTAGATGTGAATCTTGGCAATGCAAACATCATAGTGGCAGCAGCCTGTGTTTTATTATTTCCAGGGGTGATAATGATTAGGCAGAAATTGATCATGAAATTGGAAACATGGCAAATGTAGAAAACTTTAATGGAGTTGAAGCTGATAATATGAATTCAGCTGTTCAAAAAAGAAACCTTATTATGGAACAAATTTATAAGTATTATAAAAGTAAATAAATAAACAATAACACATTTTGTGAAAATAAATTACAATGAAACCATGGAATGGTTTCTTATTTCAATTAAACTGACATCAAAACTTCAATCTTTGTTAAGGTGTAACAGTTTAAACATTATAGTTTTCATTTGTGGAAATAAAAAACTTTTTTCTGAAGAGATTTGAAAAAATGTAAATATCATTCTTACTTATTTTGTAATTCCTCCAATACTTTTTGTAGAATGAAGATTCTTCTTTCTGAGAAGTAGAAGGCTCACTTGGCAACACAGGAGTAATATTACTAGAAACTACGTTGATTGTCCGAGATACCGGAGAATTATTTTAAGATATTGAAGGCATTGAATATTCTCAGGATTAACACTTGCATCCCTACAAAATATTCCATTCAACAAGGAAAAAAATTACCAATTTTCCCTACCTCGACCCGTTTTTGAGACATTATCCTCTATGGAACAATATGTTACTTCCAAGTTTCTTGATTTTTCATCACAAGCATCTTTTGACACATAATATTTGTGTTCAGACATCGCATTTGCCACCTTGCTCCATAATATACTTTTTTTGATTTAAGGATTCCTAAAGTTTCCGTATTCTCTAGTGGATATCAATTAATAATTTGGTTGCTTTAGTGGCCCATTTCAAATTCTGGTCGTCTAGATCAGTTTCTGGCCTTTTTGGATTTTCAAGCAAAATATTCGGTTCAATTATATTTAATTAAATTTAACAAAGAGAAATTAGATATACTAGGAATCACTGAAACCAAAAAGAAAGGAAAGGGCGAAATCGAATTAGGACATTTATTCATTTATAATGGAGTTTCAGTAAATAGTAGAGCTAAAGAAGGAGTGGGTTGTATCATAAATAAGAGACATATAGCAGCTATTAAAAACTGGTAAGGGATATCAGAAAGAATCCTCAAGGTACACTTACATTTAAAGACAGAGACAACCATATTCATTGTGTATGGACCAAACGAAGATGAAAAGGTATTGGAAAAAGATAAGTTCTGGGAAACGCTAAACGAAGCTAATGACGAGGCAAAGGGGATATTAATAATAATCGGCGATCTGAATGGAAGAGTCGGAAAGAGAGATGAAGAAAGTAATGATGTAATTGGAATGCATGGGGAAATTGAAAGAAATAATAATGGAGCAAGGTTAATAACTTTTTGTTTACTCAATGATTTAATAATTGCTAATTCGTTTTACCAACATAGGGACAGTCATAAGTATACAAGGGAAGTAAAAAGCCGAAACGAAATGTCTATTATCGACTACGTAATTATCAATAGATGCAACAGAACGGATATTAGGGATGTCAAAGTAAAGAGAGGAGCAGAATTATATAGCGACCACTATTTATTGAACGCAAAAATTAAAATGTCAATCAAAAGAGAGAATAAACGAACACAGAAAGAACAAAAATTGAAAACAGCAATCAGGTCATACAAATTAACCGAAATGAAAATAGCGAAAAAATATAAAGAATTGACGGAAAAAGAATTCGAAGAAATTGAAGTAGCAAATATAGAAGTAGAACAAATATGGGGAAAATTTAAGTCAGTACTGATAGAAACTGCTAAAACCGTTTGCGGGGTTACTATCACAGGAAGCAATAAAAAGTTAAAGAAATGGTGGAATGTACAAATACAAACACAGGTGAAAATAAAGAAACAAAAATGGAGAGAGTATTTACAAAAAAACAAAACAAATGAAAGCTATGAAATTTACAAAAGGCAAAGAACTAAAACCAAAGAGATGGTAAACAATGCTAAAAGAGAAGCCTGGGACGAATTTGGCGAAAAAATAGAACGAGACAGTAAAGGGAATCAGAAATTATTTTTCAAAGTATTGAAGACGCTGAGAAACGGTAGAAATACAAGATATATCAAGAACAAACAAGAAGTTATACAAAGAGGAGAAGCGGAAATTATGGATAGGTGGAGAGAACATTTTGGAGAATTATTAAACGTAGAAAACGAGCATGAGATACTGAATGAGGAAGTAATCACCAATCAAGAAAAGAATGATATAAACAAAGAATTGATAATACTGGAGGAAGTCAAAGATGCCATACAGAC
>CAJUYH010003983.1:0-29387 GCA_910591685.1 Galerucella tenella | reverse complement strand
GAATTTACTCTCTCTTGATTTTCAAATACAGTTAAATAAAGTTATTGTAAAAAACGAAAATTTAAATTTCATGTTCAACACCCTGTATATCTCTTAATAATCAACATTTTATTAAGGATTGTTGGTTTGAATCGCAATTTTTTGAAGTGAAGATTGTGCTGTACTTCTATGTACAATTACTTACGGACCACCCTGTATGAAGAGTGGTTGTTTAAATAAAAGCGTCACGCTAAACAATATTTGTATAAGAATATTTTCAAATTTAAATACCTAATAATTATTATTTTATTATATTATAATAATTATTAGAATTAGAATTATCAGAATTTTTGTTTTCAAGGTCCTGTCATTTGTCACATTTTTTTCTCAATCCTTTTTTGAATTCTCAGTAATTTTAGGCTATTTTCAAAACTCCCTAGCACTATATCTTAAAAAAGCAACTACAATTCTATAACTTGTTTTTTTTATAAATAAAATAGTATTACACAACATCAGTAAATTGTTGTAATACCTCCCATCATTTAAGAACTGAACTTCCTCAAAATTATATTTCATACAAATACCCGTACTACCTATGAAGCAGTACCGGCCTCTTAAATACATCTTCAGCTTACCTTATCTAGATAGCACACTACTTAGTACTCATTTATTGTCCTTCCTGTGGTTCTTGAAGTATCTTCTTTCAAGAATGGGTTCCGGTTCATGAGCTCTGATAATGGGAATATCTTGGTATTAATTTTTAGGTCGTGAATCGCCTCTGACGGTACCTGCAACGCAAAAGTTTTTCCTGGTCAGGAATTTACAGATACAGGGTTTGCTACTAAAATGCAAGACATTATTATTGCCCTCGTATCCAAGATTTGCTTCCAAATTATCTGTATTTTCTTCCGTTTATTCTCAGCTTTGTTTGTTAAAACTACTACTAAGCTCATGACAGAAATAATAGTTTCTAACTTAAAATCCACCTTCATAATAAATGTGCATTGGAATAGAACATTTTCAAGTTGAATTACTTTTTAAAAGTCGAGAAGTTTGAAGCAAAAAGATTGATCATGTGACTCTCAACTTTGATCAAACTGTTATATTTTTACGTCATTAGTTCAGTGTGATAAGCGAAGTTTGACAAACTATTTGATCTGCTTAGGGATACAATCGGTAAAAAATTTAGAGCGAAGCGAAATAAATAAATTTCGAAAAAAATAATTTAAATTTCTATGAAATGAACGAAATGCCAAAAGTGACATTTATACTTCTCGATCAGTTTAAAATATAATTTGCATTTTGGTGGAATTGTTTTCATGCTATTTATTACTTATTCTTCTTATTTTTTGTTCCTTTTGTGTAATGGATGAAGGACTATATTATTTAGGACCACTTAAATATATGTAGGGCTAAGACGTCCGTAAGTAATTTACTTACCGACCTCTGAACGGTAAGTAAATCACTTACCGACGTGTTAGACTTGGAAACCAGTAAACACAACCTACCGTCCTGACAACCGATGCTGTAAATAAACAAAAAAGATCGATCGTGCAAAAATATATATATTTTCTTGTAAATTCAAGATTCCTAAAATTTACAAAATAATGAAAAGAGCCGTATTTCGTAATTAGGAAAAAATTAATTATCCGTAAATTTTATCTATGGAACAGACCTCCTAAATAACAGTTTCCATCCTTCGTAAAATTGTTTCAATGCCACCTTATTATATAATATATTTTTTATTGAATTACTTGGTTTTTGATTAGAATATAATATTATTATATATGAGTAATTTGTTAAAAATGAGTGTGTGATATGACAAAAAAATGCCGTCTTAAAGCCGACACTTTCCTCTTCAAAAGGCCCTATTACAATTATTTATATATTACATTATAACTGTACAATAGTTTATAATGTACTCCGCCGCGCTTCAGAAAATAGAGTCGCGCGGATGCGGAACACATACTTAGTTTACCGAATTTTTTCCGGACAAACCATTGCTCGGACGAAAGAAACGCATGAAACCTTTTTTGTTGCAAAACATTCCCCCTACAGGGTGGTATTTTTTATTTTCCTCTACCTTCCTTCCAGCGCGAAATATTGATAATTTTCGAAAAAAAGTTTCTTGGTTTTTTCTAATTTGGTAAATCGATAGACTGGTAATTTTTTTTATATTAATCTACATACTTTAAGGCACTTATGAAAAAAATCAGCCGTCTGGCTAATTACCCCTATCGTCTGGACTATTAGTCAATCGGTACAAAATTTAAAGCTTCTGGATATCACGTATATTTTCGGTATTTTTAGAAAATGTATATAAATAAAATATTACGTTTAATTAAAAATGAAGCATAAATTCTCGATATCTGATACAGGAAGTCGTAGTTTTATATATTTTATTAGCTTCTATCGAGCCTCTCCCTAGGGCAACGTAAATATTTTTATAAGCTTTTACTTTAATTAAAATTTGACAGGGGAATAATAGAGAATAAGCAAAATATACAGAAATGTTCCATTAACAAGAAAACAAAAATACAGGGGTGTTTTTAGTGATACACGACCAATTTTTTTGCCATAAAATGGATGTCAAAAGTCTAAATTAAAATTATAGTTTGTTTCAAAAAGTATATAGAATATTGGAATGGAATAATCACTCAACAACCAGATGTTTATCGGATATTACAGAGTTGTACTTAAAATAGACAAAATATATTATTGAAAAATGCCAATATTTTCAAGATTATAAACAAAACTTTTCGTTGATCACGAATATAATATTATGTCCTTTAAAATAAAATAGTTTCCTTGCCCACTAAGCAGTTACTATGAAATTTTGAAATATTTTGTCTATTTTGAGTACATCTCTGTAATATCCGATAAACATATGGTTGTTAAAGGATTATTGCATTCTAATACTCTATGTACTTTTTAAAACAAACTCTAGCTGCACAGCTCATGTCTGTACTGAATTGTCTGGTTAAGTTGAGATATAGTGATAGAAATTAAAGGAATAAAGGTTCTACTTTCCAGAATCAATTATGTGAAAAAACAAGCATAGACGTTCCTTTTGGGTGAAATTTCTCTAAAAAAATAAGAAAAACATTATGTATAATCATATATATTTAACGTCAGCTATAAAATGTAACCCTGTAGGAGCATCAGCACTACATTGTAGATAAATGAGGGTACTTTAGGAATGATAAAAGTTATATTCATGTTCATTGCCAAGAAGTATTTAATACGTCCATTTTATTACGATTTTATTGCAAGATGGAATCAGATACTTCTTATTTATTAAATTCAAGAACTTTGTATACAGGTGGTTTTAACGTTTCTTTTAGTATACAATTTAAATGTTGTATTCTGGTTTGTATAGTCATCAAAAAATTACGATCATGGTGTCATTCGATTCGTTAAGTCATGTAGAAAGTCGGTCACAAAAATTGCAAAAGTTATAAACAACTTTTAGAAAAAATGTGGTTTTTTTCGAATATCTCGAAAACTATCGAAAATATTCTAAGTTAAAAAAAATATCTTAAGAGACGAGGAAATTTCATAAAAAAAGTTCAAAATTCCAGAACTCTATCTCTATTATTAATAATTTGAATTCAACGCCGAAAATAGATCTCCAGTGTGCATGCTCCTCGACAAAAGCAAACAGGTCACATTAAATAATTTTTTCAATGTATTAATTGTTATTTTAAAAATTTGAAAATATTATGGTGTATTCTGAACACTTCAAAGAATTCATTGCACTTTTTTTGTTGTTGTCCAAGTTTCACAAGCGTAGGTAACTGACGGTCTTATTTTTTATATTACTTATTATAAAACAAAGTACTGATATTTTGTAAACTTCTATTACATGATCTTGTTAAGTATGTGTATAGGAAGGGCTCCATGAAGCGAGACATTTATTTAAACGAGATTTAAAGGAGCTAGAAAAAACAGTAGATAACTATCAAACACTATTTTGTAAAATTTTTGAATTGTGGTCTTTGAATTTTCACGAGATGTGCCATCTCTGTCTGTGTCTTCTCAGCTACGTACAGAAACAGAAACCAAATCATTAACATGTTGACAGGCTTTACAAGTGTCATGGTCCTTTGTAAGCTTGTTTACATGATCAATTCCTTCCTCTTTTCTTCGTTGCATGCTTTTTTGAATCGTTTCTTATTTTCCCCAAGATTTCCTTCCATATTTTTGCAAAATTCTTCATACTTTATCTACCATGTCAATTTTCTCTTGTATTCTTGTATTCATATCTTATTTATTTTTATTTTTCTCTCCAATCTTATGCAATTGATCATGTTTGTTTTTCCTAGCATTCTTTCTCATATTAAGTAATCTAAAGAATTTTCATTCTACTTGTTACACGTCTATTTTCCTCCCTTTTTTCTACTACTTTAATAATTCCTTTTCCTACACATTTAATAAACTTCCTGTTTTGACAGGCATGACCTTAACCTGCTTAATCTTTGACTACATTATCTACAAAACTTCTCGATTTCATATCTAACTTATCTGAGTCATATTAGAAAACCAGTTTATGTAAAATTACACCGGTAGTTGACATTTTAATCTTACTATTTTTGTTGTGTATGGTTGAGCTCTAATTTGAAAAAGTCACGTACAAGGTACATATTACTAAAATTTCCCATGAAAAATGTGCAATGGATCGTGAGTTTCCATAATATTATATAAATATTAAGATAAAAAAATTAATTTTTTCTGTATAATACAGAGTGGCTGCTTATTATTTATGGTTTATGTTTAATGCTTTATGGTACCTACCAGCTTTAAGGCAAGCTCATTTAAAATATTTTCAACACCACCGTAAGGAAAAAAAATTATATCAAGTACTATAATTATTTTTGGTCTCTTTATCATTTACCAACTTTTTGATACGTTCTGGGACACCCTGTATAGCTGCAAATCTCACAATAATTATATATAGCTTTTTCACGATTCTCTAAAAATCTCAAAGACCACTATCAATCGCTGAATATCATCTCTTTATCGTAATTTTATTTTAATTTCTTTCGAATTTAATAATTTAAAAAATTATAATCAACTTTATACGCATAAGAAAGTATCTCAATATAACGTAATCTTATTATTTAACCCACAACTAACCTACATTCAATAAAAATAAAGAAAAGACCTTTATCCGCTACTCTTTATCTGTAGTAAAGAGGTAACATATGGTAATTTTAAATTTATTTACAACCTTCCAATTATTACATCGCATAACAACTGTAGTTACAGTTAGCTAAATCCCATATGTGAAGTAAACTTTCGACACTATTATACATAATGGCAAATTGATTACTTGCGCATCCTGCCTAATTATACATACAGAGCATTTCAATAAAAGCTATCCACTCTCCATCATTTTATTAAAAAAACAACTAAAATCATATAGGGAGGACGAGTTTTTGGAAAGTATGTGGATAGAGGTTTCTTCTTCCATGCCACAAAATCTGCATTCTTCTTCCCCCGCTATTTTGAGCTTTTTCAGGTGCCCATTCAGGCGACAATGTCCCGTTAGGATCCCTGTTAAAACTCTTAGCGCAGTTTTACTTTGACTTATGCATTAATTTGATTTCAACAGGTTGTAGTCACCCAGAAGAGTCTTTGATTGTATAAGCCCTACTAGATCTTTCCAATGGTCAGATCTTCTCTTTTTATCAACTTTACCTATTTCTTCCCATATTACATTAGGGCTGATTCCGCAAAAGAGTTCAGACCGCCAGAAAGGTATTTCAGTTCCCCGCTTTGCTAGTTCATCTGCTATTTCATTTCCTTCTATTCCAGTGTGTCCTGGAATCCATAGTAAGGTGACTATATTGTTCTCGCCTAGTTCATTGAGTTTGTCTAGGCATTCCCACACCATTTTGGAACTGATTACACAAGAGCTCAGTGCTTTAATGGCTGCTTGACTATCCGACATTATGATAATCCTTTGTCTTCTGTATCCTTTATCAAGATTGAACTGGGCGCACTTTCTTGTGGCGTGGATTTCCGCTTGAAAGATACTTGGGTTTTTTCCGCAGCTTTCAGAGTGTTTGGTTCCTGGCCCCTACACTCCTATCCCAGTTCCTTCTATTTACTTTGGAGCCCCCTCCTCCCTTGGTGAGATATTGTAGGATTTCCCTCAACTCCCTCATCCCCATCCCAAATCTCACGCGAGATTCTTCAAAACTTCTATTTGGACTGTAAACTTGTTGGATTATTGAGAAAAAAAAACTTGTTCTCTTACTTTTATTTAAGACTAGCAAAGACTAGTATTTGTGAATATTCGTAATTTAAAATCATTATCATCAAACTAAATAATGAATATCAATCAAAACTTAAGAAAATATATTCTAATTCAGTGTTTTTTCAATAAAATCTTCTGCTCCTTCAACTTCGCTCTGATTTAGAAACTCTAAGCCGTTGTTGCTCGCGCACAGAAGTACTATTTTCTCAGATTTGGCCATATTATATTCTAGAAAAAAATTTTCACGCAATTTTAGACCGTTTTCTGCGAGAAAGATAATTACTTGATATTTGCCAAGACCCCCCCCCCCCCCCCCCCCCAAGCGAGATTTTGAAAGATTTAGCTTGATCCCCTCCCCCCTGAAACACCTCACTTAATTAATGGACGCCTCCTTTTCTCCTCTACAAGAGGATTACAAAAATGTACTATACAAAAGTAACAATCAGTTGGGGACAAATTCCAATTTACTAATAGTTGGTTAAATATTTTTCATTGAAATGCTCTGTATATATTATTATGCACGCCTCTGATTTCGATTAAAAAATATCATCGTCATCATCGATATCTGTAATATCATTATATAAAATGAATGTTTTTACGTATTATTTTGCAGAATGTATTCTTTTGTAAACGATAGGAAAAGATTTCGTGCATTCGACAATAGAGTGACTAATGTATACTATAGACATTTCGGACATAGAATAATGATAGAAGGTATTGGGTTTTGGCGTTTTCTAGTTGTGCTGCGATATGATGATTCGTTTTGGTCTAGAAGGAAATGCGGATAAAGTAACTAACAAATAATAGTTGTCTATACTTCATGGGTAAGTTGTATCAAATACCTAAACTCGGTTTAATGTTTAGACTGATGTAATTGTTGATAATAAATACATCAATCAGCCACAGTCTAAACATCAGTTACCATTAAACCGAGTTTAGGTGTTGGATACAACTGGCCCTAAGGGATTTAAGTAAATACGAATGTACTTACAGTTGGCAGAAGCAAACGTGAGCCCTGGTGGGCGTGTTCATGTCGCTGTAGTTGTATTTTTGCAGTAAGAATTCGATATTTTGAATCGATAACCAAATATCGATACCATAAATGTCAACTGTTAAGAGATATGTAAACAAAGTCAAACTTGTTAAAAATGTAACTCTAAATATTAATAAAAAAATTTATATTGGACCAAAACTAAAACTATCGTTTGCCCTAAATGTCTATATTTTCAAATTACATGACTGTATTAATATCATGAAAAAGAAGGGTCAAGTTTTTATGGAAAGCAACAAAATAAGAACTGGTTATAGTCCAGTGTTGCCGATGCAAAAATGAATATTACCCGAACTTACTATTCAAATTATCAGAAATTGTCAAAATTACCAAAATGACAGACACATTGGTTATCTAAATAAAGTCTTCGACCCCAGTCAATAGGTATGGAAAATCCCGAAAAACAATAGCCATTTTATATATCCCTTTTACAAAATATTCGAAAAACTATTCGATCCAAATTAGTGAAATTGTCTAAAAATCGGATAATCATCCTCGCATTGACAACACTGATACAGAATGAATAAAATGATGTATGTTGATGAAATCACTCGGTCATATTATTTCGATTATATTTAACAATTACTAATGGACAATCGTTAACATTGGCTGCTTGCGATGACCTTGTTTTAGTTCGCATATTTTCCGGGGCTCATGCTTGGTTTTGACAACTGAACATCTTTGATTTTTTTTTTAATTTAATTAAAAATCTGCGAAAATTGTGGATAGTTATGTAGCAAAAATCGTTAACAATAAAAAGAAGTTGCAAATAAAATTTTAATATTAAAATATATCGAAAAGCCATAAGTATCCAGCAGTACCTCAAAAGTAACAGAAAACTTGGTTAGAGATGGAGAAATTATAGATTCAAAAGATTGTATACAAATGACGCAAAAAGGACTGTAAATAGTACCTATCTTATGCACCAAGGTGGTGAAGACTATTATTATTGACCGAGCGGAATAAGGTGCCAGGTTTATGTCTTCAACACCATGTTGTAATACAATTTTTTCCACTACTAGCCAAATTTAACACAAAAATTAAAAATAATTCACAAACGCACCACGAGAAGCGTTTACTCCGTCGTCTGACTGACAAGTACACTGTCAGTATTCGATATATGAACGTACTCGTTATGTCATCAGACATTTTTGGTTGAGCGCGAATTTTAAACTAATAATGGCGTTTGTATTCAAATAATTTTATCTTGATAGGTAATTTCAAGCAGCAAATATGTTAGACAATCTCCTGGGTATACAAAATTATGTTGGATTAATAATAGACAAAATTATTAACCACTAATAGAGAAATTCTTCTCAGTTGGCTAGAAGAAGCAATAATTGTCAACTTCACAGCTAGTAGTGGGAAAAATTCGTTGTGTACACATTCAACTTTTCACTCATTCCTTCCAACCTATTTAATTTCCATTTCATCAACTGTGGTGTTATTTCAAAACTTTTGTTTTATTTTTATTTTGTCGTGCGTGCAAAACAACATTTTAAACAATCATTAAACAAATTAGCATCATTGTTACACAAACGAGATTGTAAATAACATACCTACACTGCATCGAAATACAAAATTAACGCACAAAACTTCTTCCATACAATGCCGTCGACCAATTGCGTGTTATTAAATTAACTCAATAATAAGAGAAAAATTTACTTACCACGACGTATAATATGAAGAATGATTGTAATTTATTTTTCACCACATAATGAGAAAAAAGTTATTTACACAGAGTGAAACTTGTTGAAGATAAGGACTTTATTAGTAGCAGGACATTCTGTTTAAATAAATTTGATCGTGAATTAGTATATTATTATTATTACTATTAGTATAGTAATACTGTGTGCAGCACTCTTTTGACCCCCCAGCTTTTTATGAGGGTTACATTTAACAAAATATGGAACGCCACTGGAGTGAAACGTCTCTTTTTCAACTTTTTTGTCTTCTTGAATTTCTTTGTAAACATTTGAAAAGTTTGTTTATAAATTGGAAATAAGGAGATATTCAATTTTACAATAAATTTCGTAGATTCTATACGTATAAAATTTGATAAAATTTTTGAGTATCTACTATTTAAATATTTATGACAGTTTTCAATGTCAAATTACACAACAAAATAAATGCTTTTTTCCACTACAAGTTGTGAAGTTGACAATTATTGCTTCTTATAATCAGCTGAGAAGTTGAATTTCTCTATTAGTGGTTAATAATTAACGTAGGTCAATAATGGACAAATTCAAATATTTTGAGAAATCAGAAATAGTAGTTCAACAAAAACTTGTGCAACATAATTTTGTATACCCAGTAGATTGTCTTTAACATATTTGCTGCTTGAAATTACCTATCAAGATAAAATTATTTGAATAAAAATGCCATTAGTAAAATGAAATCAAAAATCTACCTCTTCGGGAATTTTTGATTTTACTTTTAATTATGAATATACACAGCTTGTTCAATTGAAACCCATCTTTGGTACAGGAAAAATTTATTGACAAGTACAGTTACAAATAACTACCACTACAATTGATGCACATATCCCAATGTTTCACCAACCGATGTATACCCTGCTTATAGAATTCTTGTGGCTGCTGCTGGAAGAATTCTTTCACAGCGTTTTGTACTTCAGCGTCCGACTGAAAACGGTTACCTTTTAACGCCTTTTTTAGTGGCTCAAAGATGTGAAAATCGCAAGGCGATAAATCGGGACTATAGGGTGGATGCTCTAATATCCTCCATTTCTTTCGTTGCAGATATTCTTTCACTACGTTGGCAACATGAGGCCGGGCATTCAGCACACAAAAATTGAATGACCGCACGCTCATCACATTTGGACGGATTGTTAACAACAAACGCCATTTCAAAGTCACAATATTTAAAATCGCTGTCAAATATAAACGAAATAAACAGATCAGTGTGACGTTTGCATACACTACTAATGTTGGAAAACGTCAGTTGAATGATTACAATTGTTTCCAAGGCTAACCTCACCAAAGATGGGTTTCAGTTGAACAAGCCTCGTATATTTTTTTTGACATTTAATATTTGCGGGTAGTAAGAATCCACTTTTTATTAAATCAACTACAAAACAATGGAAGATTAAAATCCGCAGTTTTATTATTAAAACTCGCTCATGAATTGTCCTCATTCCACGCATACCAACCAAAAACAATAGATTAAAAAATATCAACAAAAATTTTGTAATCATATGTTATAATTAAATGACAAAGCTACGCCACTGTAAGCACGCACAATCACATTATAACGCGAAATTACCAAATCGGAGAAGACAACCAACGATCCAAACATGGTACGACTGTGACTTTATCGAAAGTAAATAATTTTCGCAAGTGTGTCACGGGTACCCATACATAGAGAAGTTGTTCCCTTTACGTAATTTTATTTTACAATCAAATCAAAATAAGTAAAAGCTGTTAAAGTGAGCTGAATCGAGTTTTCGTTTTTTAAATGTCCGCAGTATTTTATACCGAAAAAAAATTTGTTTTCGTCCTTAAACAGTAACAAAATGAACATTTAGAGCGTTAAGGACTGAAAACTGTCTATTATAGCCGAGTCTGTAAATTGCAGCAGTTCTTGATATCCCAAATACTAGTTCAGGACCTGTGATTGCAGTTTTAGACCCTAGTTTTGCTAGGGAGACTGACCTTTGTGCCCTGGGAACCTACAAAAACGTTACTTTACTGACAATCATAAATTTAATGGTTTGTACCTTTAAGTTGAATGAAATATCATTGAATATTCAATCTATTTTTTTCAGCACCTAACTTGTATAAACTGTAGCCTTCGAATTCATATTAAAATAATGTATTGTAGCAAAATTGAAAAATGATGACAATATAGAATGAGAAAAAATGGGAGTGAGCAGGACAATTTAGAAGTATCAGTTGTTATAGCTTGTTCAATAGACAAGCATATTGTGTCGTTTTTTTAGTCTAACTTGTGATTTTCATATACATCTGCTTTCAAATTATTCAATAGCAAGAATAATTAGTACATTGTTTATTGAGTAGGAAAAGCCTAACATTATTGGATAAGAAGATAACCTAGCACAGAGTCTAGGTATGTAGCTTTTTCTCCAAGGTAAATATACTATTATCCTCTACTAACTGTGAAGTTGACAATTATTACTTCTTCTAGCCAACTGAGAAGTTGAATTTCTCTATTAGTGGTTAATGATTTTCTATTATTAACCTAGGTCAATAATGGACAAATTCAAATATTTTGAGAATTCAGGGATAGTAGTTCAACAAAAACTTGTGCAACAAAATTTTGTATACCCAGGAGATTGTCTTTAATAAATTTGCTGCTTGAAATTACCTATCAAGATGAAATTATTTGAATAAAAATGCCATTAGTTTAAAATTCGCGCTCACCAAAAATGACTGATATAACGGGTACGTTCATAATATCTCAGAATACACCAGCCAAACAAGAAACGAAAGCCGGCGTAAGTCCTTTGATGTTTTGGGGGCAAAATTTCGTGACCTTCAAACTGACTTTGACAGATAACGGATCAAGTTACACTGAGAAAATTGTTAAAAACTTAATTTTGGAAAAATCGCGAGAAATTTTATTCACAAATAAATGGTGCTTTGAAATTCGTAATAAAGTTTATTTTTTCGTCTACCATTGAAACGTGCAGTAAATCGAGTTACATCCACTCTAAAAGAAGAGAAAATCCCCCACCATAGGGATGGCTGAAATGAAAAAAAAAGTGAAAATTTGATATTTTAAAATGAAGCTTCTGTCTCCCCCATGAAGCATTTTTTTATTTTATTAGTTTTACAGCCCTGTCAATTTATAGAAATGCGTACAAGCTATGATTAGCATTTAATGTCTGTGTATATGTGTGTGTGGAGAAATATTGAATTATACATTCGGCTCGACGTAAAATACAACAACCTGATCGAAGGTCGATTTCTTGATTTATAGTACCGAATAAATTTATACATTATTTTTGTTCCATCAAGAAAAAATAATTTTTTGAATCGTTTTGTTATTTATTACTCATTTTTTGTGAGAATTTAAAACAAAGGAGATAAGGAACGGAAATTATTTACTGTCATCGAAGATTTATTAAAGTTTTATAGAGGGATTAACGTGTAATATTGAAAAATGTCTAATAATATAATAAAACTCATTCTATTTTATGTCGTTAATTTTCATCAAGAAATATGGAGCAAAAATAGTATATTATGCAATGAGCACAAAATGATGCCCATTTTGTTGCGAATTGCATACTATACTTTTTCTATGACAACATATCGTTCACGTTTAATAATGCATACATTGCAAACACTTTATGTATTTATAGAAAACAATTATGATATTACTCGTTACCTGCTAAAACTTTGACAGAAACGATCTGCTGACATTTCATTATTCGCATTTGTTGCTTAGCAACTTGCCTAGCAGCCGATGCAAAAATGAAATTCTGTACAAAATGTGCTTGTTTATGATTGAAGTTACGGTTATAAAATGAACATTTATCGAGGTTGTCGTAGAAAAATTGTATCTTAATATTTATTACACCATTTAAAAATTCTTAATTAATCCAAAATATATTCTAGTTGATTGCAAGGTATTTCATAGATGTCCTCTTTTGATCAGTCAGTAAATTGCGATGAGTCGGCGCTCCTTCAGTTCTTCTTCATTGGCGATGATGCACTTTGAATGGCTAACGGTCCACGGTCATTTCTTCACTTCAACTTTAAGAGGAACTCATTAGTACGGACGCCAAAGAACTCATTTCTATTCGGTCAAGCTATACGTCTTTACGTACATTAGATAGAGCTTCATACCAAAAATTATTGATAAAACACAGATTAACTTAAATATACTTTCATTTACTGTGCTATGCGATCTTTACTAGTCGATATAACTTGCGCTAGACTCCGTTTCACACGAGAAGGGGCCAAATGCCTTGCGCAAGAACCAAAATCGGTCTTGTTTAGCTATGTCGCCCTGTAACGACCGTCACATGCCATTGGCGTTATAAACGATAGACATTTGAGGTTGTGTTTAAAGCAATAATTCACTGTTGAATATTTTAAGACGTTTAGCTAGTTTATTTGTGAGTGATGTGTGTTTTGTTTGATCTAAAACCATGCCTCCTATAAAACTTGATGATGTTATAGGAAAAATCTTAGAACATAAAACAGACAGGAATGAGTCTTGTCACTCATTAGCGGTATAAGAAAATGCGACGGAAGTCGCCATTTGCAACAACCTAATTATGACTCATTTGTGAAGTTGACGTTTACTGACGTAGATTGTAGGCATGTTTTTTTACATCATTTATTCACCATTGGTTGAATGACGTCAGCCTCCGCTGCAACGACATGTTGGAGTCATCAGTGGCACATAAAAAAACGCAGTTGTTATTTAAATCATCTGACCACTGACCATCTATTTCTAAGTTGATTGTTGTTATTAGCAGTTCATCTGATAGTTCCACTTGAAATTCTTTCAATTTCTGACGCTGTAAATAGCGCCGTCAATACCTTGTTACCACATTTTAAATTTATTTCTATTAATTCGTCCATTTCTTTGACTGCTTCAAAAGAATCGTTAGTTTTTTGAGGTGAAGCTGTCATTTTGTGAACAACCAAAGTTATCCACCACCTCGATACAACCGTGGGGTGGTTTGCAATTTTGGTTGATGCAACAGTAATAAATGAACGCGTCATTTCTTCAATCTACAATCCATCAATGGATATAAAAACGAAGTTGGTCGATTGGTGGATCTACCGGTGAATAAAAGAGCATGCCTTGTTTATGTAGTTTTTTTGGTGAAGTTTAAACGAAATAATTATCAGAAGTATTATTCTATATTCGTATTTTCATTGCTCCTAGACAATATTGTTTGTATAGGACATAGGACAGCTCATAGTTTTATATTTAATACATTTCAATAAACTACAATTTTAAAATTTCACATATCTCATACCCTATACAAACAGTACGCCACTGTCAAAACGGAAACGACTATTCGCCATTTGCAACCTCCTATTTGGACGCAAACTTATTTGGTAAATGCTCCTTCCTGTCCGTTTTATGTTCTAAGGGAAAAATTATCCACAGTAAATGCTGATAGATTCTAAAGAAAACGTTACGCTACTGATTTGAAGTCTAAGGTCAATTTTACAATAATATGTCGCTGGTTTTGACATACACTTCATGTGTCTTTTTCTTATGTGAAACAGAGTCTACAACTAATGAATTCAGCCAGAAAAAGGGAGGGTATCCATATTTGGATTATATTCTACCCTGCCAGTAAAATTACCTTTATTATCATATTCTTTTTTAAAGTAATTAATATCACAATTAGCAGCTTCATTTCCACGCCATGCTAATTCGAACGAACATAAATGAAAAAACTTTTTTTGTAACCCATCAGGATTATCTTCAGAATAGCTTTCTACCATTTCCATTAATTCTTCTTTGGTAAACGCGTTAGAACTTCTTTTTCTGGTTCCAGGTTCAGCCTAGCTTTTTACGTTTTGTATCCCTGGCCAATCTAGCAAATATATAGGTAATATCTTTAAATGGATCAATTTTGATGTTAAAATCTAGAAAATATTTTTCCTGAACCATTTGAGCAGTCGTATTCCAAAGTGTTTTCACACTAGCTTCAGTATAATCAGTTCCATCTCTTTTTTTCATGTTAAAACCATAATCTTCAAGAATATTTGCTATAACTTGTTCAGAAGTATCCTTTTCAAACGTATAATTACGTGCGTCCAGAAACATTCTAAACTGTTCCCACGCAGACTTTTCTGTCTACAATGATTTCGCGGTATACTTTGCTTAATTGTACTCTCTATTTCATTTATTGAATTATTTCCAAATCTTGTATTATTCATGTTAATAATACTTATTTAAATTTTTGAAACAGTTTTAATAATTTTTAGACAGTTGAATAAATAAATAAATAACTTTCCTTAGAAACCACTAACAAATATTTTATATTGAATTTTATCACAGAGTGATAGAATTTTATACACATAGATTTGATATATTAAACGTCAAAAAATTGCCGTGACAAGACAAAAAATTGACAGTTCAAAACCTTCAAATTTTGTCAGTTATCAATTTACTTTAGTGAAATATTCAATATAATACCGAATTATTGGCATTTTATCGACACAGGAATGTTTGTGTCCAAATTTGAAGGTTTTTAGGAATTAAAGAACGAAAAACGCTATTGAAATCGATAAATTAACAATGTTTGTTAATCTCCCCAACTAATATCGACCAGATGACGGTAGATAGTCGCTGAGTGACGTTCTATCAAAGATAAACATTGTTTTCTGACTTAATGGACTAGGAAGTAGAAAGAAGAAGAAATAGAAGAAGTCGACGTTGAAATGATGATGCAAAAGTGGCCGTTTCGATGCGCAGGATTCATCCTAGTTACTAATTCGTATCCTTTGTCGGCTTTAAAAACAAATCATGGTATAATTCGTTAGAATTAAGGGGATCCTTTTATGTTATACCAGATACATTCAGGATCAAAGTCACACATAGATTTAGCGGTTAGAAAGAGAAACTGAACTTATTTTGTCTATATGTTACGGTAAAAGTAAATATTGCAGCAAATGTACACATTTGCCTCCTTTTAACCTAAAATTTACTATTTCAAAGAAGGGAAATGTACATTGAATTCACAATGACCATGTCGTTTCGGTAAATGGGAGTAATTGTGAAAAAAAAGGGTAGAGAAATATAGTCATTACATTCTCCCTTCCCCTTAAAAGATATCCAATACTTTGTAATGAACATTAATACATTCAAGAATGGAAAGGGAATATAATCATTGGATTCACCCTTCCCATTGAGATATCCAATACTTTGTAATGAACATTAAGTTATTCAAGAATGGGAAGGAAATATAATCATTGGAATTACCCTTCCCCTTCTTGAATAACCTAGAGTGCAATCAAATTTAAAAAACAATAAGAGAAAGAAATATAATATAAATATTTTTTTACTGCAATAACATTTTAAATTTATTTGTATTCCAACTTTTCTTAAAACATGAAGGTAAGACATTTGCCGGGAAATGTACCTACATATACATTATATTCAGTTCACATATACCTAACTTTTTGGGAAATGTACAAGGTTATTCATTATAAATTACCTACCCCCTATCATCGTTATCATTACTGTTGAAAAAAAAGTCCCATATAAAAGTTGTTTGGTTACAGCTGAATTTTCTTAATATTCTATCAAAAGTTCAGTAGCGTGCAAAGTTAAGGGGATACAAAAAATAATAGTTCTTTTTTAAATGGAACATCTTGTATATTTTCACATTTTTGGAATGGTCTTTTTTATCTGATTTCAAAAATATATAATATGTTACCCCTACTTCGTACCGTTTTTGAGTTATGGGATGTTGTAAATCTTAGTTTTAGTAATGACTATAAATATGATATGATGAAGATAATTTATTAAAGTAAGCTATGAAAATGACAACTAATATGTTTGATAATTGGCATTTTTCATATAAAGTAATTAATATGGTTCTCAGTAAGAAAGAAAAAGTCAAAATATATACCTATACCAAACAGAAAACAAAGATTTAGGTATTTAAGAGAATTTATAAATAATAACTTATAAAAGATATTCGAGATTGATAACACCTCCTTATATTATTTATAATAACATTGCAGATGACTTCATTATTTTCATTTAGTTTGTTAATTTCAAGTTGAATCCTTGCTTTAATCACTGGTATATTATTATTAATAATAATATCTTCCACCTTAATGCGAACCATTTTCATTACTTTATCTACAACTGTCATATAACGGGTACGATTTGACACTATTTTGAATGTCATAATGACATATATTACCGCACTAGTGCGGTAATAGGAATCTAGAAAAATATGAATACCAGAATTAAATGTTTAAAATAACACTGGCAGCTGCATTTTCAATTTCCGAAAGGCGATTGTCTTCGCTTGAACTCATTTTCATAGGTTCATTCAACTTTGACAATTTGATAACATCGCTAATTCATTTTATTTTCACAGCTTTGTTTGTCTTTGTTGCTATGGTTACAAAATATGATACACAGTACCTTATGTTTGTAGTCGAAATTATTAAAAATACGTTGGATTGAATTTTTTTCAAAATTTTATGATATGGGTACTGTTAATAATACTAATAGACAGTTGTAGATAAAATTTTGTACGTAACACGTGTGATAGGAATTATTAACGCACTCATGTGATTACACGCCTCGGCCTACGGCCTCGTCGTACAAACTTCACATGCGTGCGTTAATAATGTCCATATCCCACTAATTACGTAAATATCTATTATCAGAAAAATGTCAATTATCAAATAAGAATTAGTTGTCATTTTCATAGCTCACTTTGATAAATTATCTTTTTCATATTCACAGTAATTACTAAAACTAAGATTATCAACATTTAATAACTCAAAAACGGTAAGAGGTAGTGGTAACATATTATATATTTTTGAAATCAGAAAAAAAGATCATTTCAAAAATGTGAAAATTTACATGGTGTCCCATTTAAAAAAAAAACTATTATTTTTTTATCCCCTTAAATTTGCACGCTACTGAACTTTTGATAGAATATTAAGAAAATTCAGCTGTAACCAAACAACTTTGATATGAGACTTTTTTTTCTAAAATAACGATGATAGGGGGTGGGTAATTTATAATGAATAACCCTGTACATTTCCCAAGAGTGTACATTCACCGTAACATATAAACATTGTATTTAAAATCCCATGAATCATTTGGTCAGTTTGGCGGTCATTGGAGCGTTTTTGTCGAGTAATGAGTACCTGTTGGTTTCAGAAAAAGAATTTTAGAATATTTTCACATTTTTGTCATATACCTTGTTTTTAATTTGAATTTAAATTGGCATTTCTGCTGATTAGTGATTGGAAAGATTGCCGCCCATTTCACACAGCTCTTCTGATACAACTGACAACGACATTTGTCAGTTTTGTATTTAGATATTTATTCAAAAATATTCATTGTCCTACCAAGTTAATTGCGATTTTTTATCAAGAATGAGTTGCCAGAAATGTAGTTTAGTTCTGCTCCTGATTTAATACCAGTATGTGGAACAAGAACATTTCAATTTTTAACCGAAACAAAAGTTTGTAATAACCTAACCAACCTTCGATACGGTAACTAGCACATTATTTAACATAACTCTTATTGCAGAAATCGAAACGAAAAGCATACAAAGTAAAATAAGAAAACAGCCGGTATCGAATCGTAAATTTTAAAATCGATAAAAATCTGTACATGACTATGGCGGCGGTGTAGATGGCGTTACCAGGAAACGGATTCGATTCCAACGTAAGGAAAAGAAGAAAAAAAATAGTGACTAGTACGATCTCGTTGCAGTGCAGCCGACTAACGAATGATCTTGTAGTTTAGTTAGTGTAACACAGCCACACCCGTTACATACATCTCACACTTCACTCTACAGAGAAATGTTCGAAAATTATACTTATACATGGGCGCGCAATCTAAATTATTATAATTCAATTGGGGGGGTTTTGGTTCGAGTTACCAAACTAAAAAGCGATGTTTATAAAGCCGGTAACCAGCCGCTATCAACATGACAAATCGTCACGTAATGTAAACAAATGCAGGTACAGTTAAATTTTATAGTGGCCTGCAGCAAATACCTTTCCATTGAGAACTTTCTCCAGAGACGGCTTTCCCCAAAAAACTAAGTTAAATAATATATAGAAATTTAAAAGTAAAAATGCAGTTTTTGCCTACCTTACCGGTAAACCAACCATATAAACACTAAAAAAAGGAGGGAGGGAGGGATAAAAATTCAAATGCAACAATTTTTGAAGTTTCCCACCGTCTGTTACTTGATGACTTTGAAGTTTCACTTGAATTTTTTAATTAAACGTCAGTGTATGTCGAAGTATTTTGTGATATTTTCCTATTTTTCGGTTTATTGGGTAGGAGAAAAACAGTTGTATGTCACTCATGCAGGAAACGCTTTAGCAGCCCTTAACTATCCAATAGACTTGGGCTGCAAAATCAGATTTTCTGCCCTTGTGACACAAGATACTATAACTGACTATTATTTTTACTCTGATTTTAGTAGGTGCAATAGACCAGTGCCGAAGCCTTCAAAAACAGTAAAAAGTGAAAAAAAATAATAGTAGGATAAAACCCATTAGAAAAGGAGGGGAATATGATATAATTGAGGAAAAAAATAAATTACGGGCGATCCGAGTTCGGGAAGTGGGAGGGGGTGGGTTTTTAAGGGTAAAAAATGGTTTATCTCGATTTCCGGCAAAACTACAAGTCCTACGGAAAAAAGTTAAATGGCAAAGTTGTGAGTAATAAAAAGCTCTACAACTTTTGTATCCACAATTTTCACACATAACCTCAAAATTTATGTGAAAAACTCAAATAACCAAATTTTTGGTTTTTTAGTATTATCTTTTTCAAAAAAAATATTTTTTTTACGAAATTTCGTGAAAACCTACCTTATTATGTCCCAAATACACTGTAATTTATTTGATTCGAAATACTTTTTTTTCACACTATTTTGACTTGATATCAAAAAAGCACCCTAATTTTCAATCGAAAATTCTCGCGTCAAAATATCACTTTTTTTCAAAAAGTCGGTGAGCTTTTTGTACGATAACATCTCTACTTTCTGATAGTCTGAAAAAAATATACATCTCCATGGTAAATGTTCTCAGAAAATGCAAAAAATGAAAAAAACTCAAATTCGAAGTTTTTTTTAATCACTATGTACAATTTTGAGCTATTTATTAAAATTTACACTTCTATTACTCAAAAAACGTAAGATTCCATGTTACATTGATAGACGAAAAAATTTCAAATCGAAATACACTGGTGTAATTAACAAACAAATAACTTATAATGAAGTTAATATTTAATAAGATATCAACAATATTTTGAAAAAGTTGTAGAATCTTCTTTAAATAATATTTGTTGATGCCTATTTATTGCTGTTTTAAGATAATTTATTTACCTGAGTGACCTACGGCAAACTTTAGCGCATTTTAAGGTGTTTCATAGAGATGTGGGTTTATAGTAACGTAACCTAAAAAATGGATCACAATTAATCAAATCTGTTTATAAATGTAAAAATGAAAAAATAACACTGAGTCAATCAAGGTTTCAAACAAATCAGTTGGCAAAAATTAAATCATCCTTCATTTTGGTAAACCTCTCACCCACTGAAGGAGCAGCAGAACAGCAGGTTACAGGGCTTATTATCAGCTTCAAACTTGGATGGGCAACAAAATTGACAGCAACAGATGGAAGCTGGAAGAAACATCAACGTGGCATTATGCCCAAATTTACAGAAAAGGATTTAATTCCGGAAGTATTTGCTGTAGCTGTGAAGCTGGGTGTAACAGTTTGGAATGTGACTGGCGAAAACATGGTTTAAAATTCACAAATTTATGTACAAATTGTCATGGTTCTGAAAATTGCTCCAATATGGAAGAAGAAACCTACGAAGAAATGTATGATTCAGATGAAATTGGAGACGAAAAAGGTGATGGTCTTGAAGATTTCGAAGATCAACTAGAGTTGGAAAGGTTTGTCGAGTCTAACGATGAAGAAATGCCATCAAAGAAACAAAAATTAACGGATAGACGATTAGAATTCAAGATGGTGTATTTATAAATGTCAAGATTAACGTTTTTAAAATTATTATAATGTAATCAAAGTGAACTATCTAAATTCAATAGTACGATTTACATGTATATTCACATTTTATGAGATTTTCTATGACATGAATGTAATTCGAATTCAGTGAAGAAACGTAAATTGCAGCAATCACATTTTTTCGATGAAATTGTACATTGATTTAAAAAAACTTCGAATTTGAGTTTTTTTTCATTTTTTGCATTTTCTGAGAACATTTACCATGGAGATGTATATTTTTTTCAGACTATCAGAAAGTAGATATTTCAACGAAAAAAAAACCCACCGACTTTTTGAAAAAAGCTGATATTTTGACGCGAGAATTTTCGATTGAAAATTAGGGTGCTTTTTTGATATTGAGTCAAAATAGGGTGAAAAAAAAAGTATTTCAAATCAAATAAATTACAGTGTATTTGGGACATAATAAGGTAAGTTTTCACGAAAGTTCGCAAAAAAATACTTTTTTTGAAAAAGATAAAAATAAAAAACCAAAAACTTGGTTATATGAGTTTTTCACATAAATTTCAAGGTTATGTGTGAAAATTGTGGACACAAAAGTTGTAGAGCTTTTTATTACTCACAACTTTGCCATTTAATTTTTTTCCGTAGGACTTGTAGTTTTGCCAGAAATCGAGATAAACCATTTTTCACCCTTCAAAACTCACCCCCTCCCAATTCCCGAACTCGGATTGCCCGTAATTTATTTTTTTCTTCAATTATATCATATTCCCCTCCTTCTATAATCGGTTTCATCCTACTATTATTTTTTTTTTGTTTCAAAAATTATCGACCCTGGTCTACAAGCCCTTTTATCGATTGCTGCATTCTCGATAGATACAATATTTTTTCTACGATTGTACAGCATTGCATTTTTTTTTTTAATTTCCACTAGTTATAGTACTTGGAACCTAATATTCTATCGGAAAATTTCTACTTATAAATTACTTTACCTATAATTATGATTTTTTTCATTTTAATCCGGTTTTTTCTACTTTCAAGTCATACAAAAAATATTATGTTGAGAATATATGGAATGGTAAGCATTAGAAATAAAATCAACTTGCTACATACCTGTCTATGTATCACTAATTTAAAGGACTCGATGTTTAGCTAACGGTTACTTTGAAAGAGATACGAGCCTTTGGAATTTTTAATCACTTTTGATTTCTTTACGATGCAACACTTCATTATAGTCTGAGATTTGTTGTTAATATCTTTTTACATCATTAAAAGTTAAAACTATGCGATTATTAATATTATTATACAGAGTGTCTCGTAAATTTTTTCATAGTGGACTTGAGAATAATCTCCTGAAATTACAGTTCAAAATTTATGGTTACAAGATTTTATTTTGGAAATGCGGTCTTTCGATAATAATATGACATTAATTGAGGGTCAACGAATTTTTTTATCAAATTCCTCACTAGATCAGTCTATTTTTCGTCCCAAAAAAACCTTGTTACGAATTTTCATATACACTTGCTTGTCTCAGTATCGCAGGGTGCATGAGAAGCACGCCAACGGCAGCACTAGAAGCCTTATTTGGCCTTCCTCCATTACACCTCGTGATAATGGGGGAAGCAAGGATGGGGCTATTTAGGCAGCAAAATAACCTGAGCAACAAAATAGTTAGATCAGGACACATATCCATTAAGGACATCATAAGTGGAGTCATTTTAGATATGAAAACAGACTATATGGTGACTAAATTTCTCCCCAGTCCTAAATATGAGGTAGAAATACCTCACAGAAAGGACTGGCAAGACCCAAGCAGACTGAAGCTTCCCCGAGGAGAGACCTGGTACACAGACGGGTCACAGACTGGGGAAGGGACAGGAGCAGGTGTGTATAGTGAAATGAGAATCACAAGATGCTCCTTTTGTGTCAGAATTAACAAATATACGACTGACACTCATAGGATAAACATACTAACTGACAGCCAGGCAGCCCTTGCAGCTTTAAACAGCCGCAAGGTAACATCCAGACTGGTGGAAGAATGCCAGAAAGAGCTGAATGAACTAGCAGACCACATTAAAGTAAGATTAGTGTGGGTGCCGGGACATAACGGTATTTCTGGAAATGAACAAGCTGATGAACTCGCGAGAAGAGGTTCAGCAACAGGTTGGACCAGAACCAGCTCTTGGGACCACAAAGAAGGTAGTACGAGGGCAAATACAAAAATGGGTACAAAGCCAACATAAACTTCAGTGGAGGAACACTCCAAAGCAGGTACACAGTAAAATCTTCATAGGTGATACATGTGTAAAACGGGCCGAAGAACTACTGAATATCAGTAGGAATAAGCTAAGAATTATTACAGGTTATTCAAGGGGTCATACACCGATAAAAGATCACCTGCATAAAATAGGGTTATACAGGGTGTCCCAAATAAGAGTGACTGATTTTAAACATAGATTCGCAGCTTATTAATTGCTCCAAAGAGATAGGGTTTTCACTAGTTTCACTAGTTTATCAAAGAGATTTTTTTAGGCTTGGCTGGCATTTCATCTCATCAACACAGGGTGTTTTACTAATGTTGGTCTAATTCAAAGGGGAAAATATGTATTTTTTCAAATGGAACACCCTATAATTTTTGATCTCCTTCGAAAGAGCAATCATTCTCCTTTCCAAAAATGTTTAGTTTTCTATCTTTTGTTTCATTAACAACAAAGATATTCGAGGTTTCAAGTAGTAGTACATTTTTAATTAGTAGTTTCATTTCATATGAAGGTATTTTGATGCCTAAAATCCACTCATGCTGTGACCGTTTGACGCATAACAACAAATTCATTAAAAGAAATTGGTTTTTGAGAACCCCATATTCTACAATTATGTTTGTTACACATGCCATTAATGTGAAACATTGCTTCATCAAACATAATTCATAATGAATTGGGTTCGTTTCTTAATAAGTCAAGTAAAGTCTCACATACCATTACAATTTTTGATAAGTCTGAATTTTGTATGGAGTTAGTCTTAAAATTTTTAGACATCTTTTAACGTCACTCTTGCTAAGCTCTAAAAGTCCAGCAATTTTTCTAATTGAAATTTTATTATCGTTATCATGTGGCACTTCATTAATTGACATCAACTTGTTCAAAAGACCATCATTATTTCTTGGTTTTTTTAAGTGTGCAACCAGTTTCGATTTTGTTGTTATGCGTCAAACGGTCACAGCATGAGTTGATTTTAGGCATCAAAATACGTTCATATGAAACTACTAATTAAAAATGTACTACTACTTGAAACCTCGAATATCTTTGTTGTTAATTAAACAAAATATAGAAAACTATACATTTTTGGAAAGGAGAATGATTGCTCTTTCGAATGAGATCAAAAATTATAGGGTGTTCCATTTGAAAAAATACATATTTTCCCCTTTGAATTTGACCAACATTAGTAAAACACCCTGTGTTGATGAGATGAAATGCCAGCCAAGCCTAAAAAAATCTCTTTGAAAAACTAGTGAAACTAGTGAAAACCCTATCTCTTTGGAGCAATTAATAAGCTGGGAATTTATGTTTAAAATCAGTCACTCTTATTTGGGACACCCTGTATAACGGGGACCTCAGCTACAGACTTTGTGGTATGGAGACCGAGACCGTAACTCATATCTTATCTGACTGTGAGGCACTGGACTCGAGGAGGCAAACAATCTTCGGAGAAGCCAATGTGCCACCCGTAGTATATGGCACACATCCAATGGACCTATATCGTCTACTCGAAGGTACGAGGATAACTGGATGGGTGGAATAAATGTGGGAGTAGAGTACAATAAGCCAACAGGCTGCAGTGCTCCCCGCATCAGAACGGCTCCCAAACACAAAAAAAAAGATGTGACAAAGGGATTCCTGTACAAAACTGTCAAACGCGAGCTATAAATAGCGTTTATAAAAAGTAAAAACATTTGGAAAGGTCGTTGAAAAATAAGTTCAAATGCACTTTTAACATTATTAAATTCGCTCTGGGTACTGCAGAAAAAGCATGAAACAAAAATAAACGCATTGGAAATGAAATATTTAAGAAAACTAGCAGGTAAAACGAAATGGGACAAAGTAAGGAAGAAAAAAATCAAAAGCACAACTAATCAAGACCCAATAATATCAAATGTTAAAAAGAAACAATTGAATTGGTTTGGCCACCTAGTAAGAATGAAGCAAAATAGAATTGAGAGAAAAATTATGGAAATGGGAATATCAAGAAAAAGACAAAGAGGAAGACCCAGGAGGAAATGGATAGACCAGAAGTTGGAAATAACAAAGTAAAACATTAGGAGAGATAAAGGCATTAGTCAGGGACAGAAAAGAATGTAAAAAGTGGGTACAGGAAGAACTCCAATCCGACGCCTGAGAAGGCATAAGGATAAGAGAAAGAAAGAGGCAGCAATTCGCTCTGGTTTAATAAAAAAATGTATGATTATGGTTAAAAAAGTAGTAGGTACACCATTTTCATAACACTTTCGAATACTGAAAACACCACAGCGGGGAATCGAACCGCTGTGGTTCGCTTCACGTTTAACATTCAAATTTCCCGTCTGGCTTTCTCCTACGCGGTTGAAAGTATTCGAAAGTGGTATAAAAATGGAGTTCGAGCTTTTTAAACATAACCATCCATTTTTTTTATTACTAGAGAACGAATTTAAGAAAATTAAAAGTGCATTTGAACCAATTTTTTAACGACCTTTCCAAATCAGTTATTATTTTTTATGAACGCTATTTGGTAAAAAAGTTAGCTCGCGTTTGACAGCTTTGTACAGGAATCACTATGTCGCATCTTATAAATAACACAGTGTATATAAAAAATCCCAATTCAATGCATGACTTTGTTCTGTAATATTCCAATTTTTTTTATTTTTTCTTTGGTGGTGGGTAATTTTGGTCCCTCCGAATACGTAATTTTACGCTTCTATACAAAAAGGACCAAAACATACAAATTTTATTTAATATTCAAATTTTTTTAATTGTTTTGGTTACTCTGTCTACAACATACAAAATTATTCAAATTATTTTCTTTTTATTTGTTTCAGGTACGTGAAAGAGATAATTCCTTGTAGAAACCACTGTTAGTGAGGTAAAGTAGTATCTATATAAAGCAATTTTCAAATATAATTGGGTGTGATTAAGCAGTGGTCGGGCGATATATAACCGATATAATTCCACTGAGACTGTCATTATAATAATTTATACATAGAGGACGCCATGCGCTCAACGACTATTACAAGATTTTTGCATTTACGATTATTTATGTTCTCTCTATTACGTGAACAGTAACTACTTGTTCTGCAGTATTGGAATTAACTGGGATATAAAATCTTATAAAAATAAATAATAGTTTAAGCACTCAAAAAACACGTTGCGAGTGTCCTTCAGAACTACGACCAGTATTGATCCTTTCTATTTGTTCCTGAAAAGTCTTCTTTGAGCCTCATATTTTTGAAATTATGTGTCATCTTGCAATATCCAGTAAGCAGCCCCGAAATGATTCAAATTACGTTCTTGATTATGGTGTATTGCCTTCAATTTTTGGAACTCCAGCCCTCGGTGACTCTTTTGACAGTTTACAGAATGTTTCTGATTTGTTGCTCCAAGATGGTCCAATATAAAAACAACCAAAAACAACCAAAAACAACCCCTGCAAATCGAAACTACCACCGTTACTGCGATAGCTGCGGCATCTATCTTGAACCTAGAATTAGTTGCCTCTCAAATTTTGTTGCAAGTTTGTTGTATTTGTTCTAATCAGAGGCTCTTTTTAGTATCCAGTTTTTTGTCGCCACAATTAAACAGATGGCTCAAAAATGAAAGAAGGCTTAGGATGTGGAGTTTACTCCAGAGCACTAAGCCTAAAAGAACTAACCAGAAAAGGAATTTCTGGCAAAAACATAACAATCTGCACTGATAGTAGACAAGCCCTATTAGCCTTGAACAGACAACGTGTTATATCGGGGCTAGTACTAAGTGCCACCAAGATTTAGCTAACGCCTCGGCAGATAACAATATTCTGAGGTAGGTTAGGTTAGGAAGAAATATTTGGCGATGACCAGGAAAAACCTACGTTCAACAGTAGGATTTCTGACTGGCCACTGTCAACTGAGGAAACACCTCCATACTATGGGGCTAGTGGACACACCTGCAGGATGTGTGAACAGAAAGATGAAACTGTCAGGCATGTCTTATGCGAGTGTCCGGAGCTATCTTCAATGAGAGAGTGTGTGTTCGTTGAGTCTTGGCCTACACCTGCCGATATAAAGATGTCTCCTAGTGACCTGTCCACCTTCCTGGGAAGGACTTGATGGAGGATAACCTAGGAGGACAACTCCTCGGGAGGATGTACAATGGGTCACATGTGGCCTAAGTACCTCCCAACACTACAGATACAGATTGTCGCCACAATTTTACATCGTGTTTAAGCGGAGATTTAAGTTGCCTTTAAGTTGCCACGCTCTGAGCAGTTTGGGTTAACGAAAAAATTGAAAAAATCTCTTTTGTCGAGCGTTCAATTTCCTGCAAGAATATGAGGAGATATTTTTCAACGAGCAGTTAAATGAAAAGATGATAAACTTTCGTTTCAAATACGGAGGAAAAAATGAACCTTTTTATCAAAATTATATTCGGTAAGAGTTGTCTGAAGGTTTTTTAACTCACCCAATTATACAGAGTATATAACAGTTTAAAAATCTTTTATTTGAATATTGAACAATGGTTCTATATAAAGTTACATAAACTTGAATGTAAGTAACACTTACTTATCTAGCCTAGTTGAATGTAATATTATGTTTTACGGCATGTTACGTACTTATATTCAGCCAACGCAGATTCTGCTTTGAACTACATTAATTTATAAATCATTATACAGAGTGTTTCACGGCGATTTAAATTAATTTACCATAGTTTAACACATTTTTTTATGACTTTCCTTCCAAAATTTTTATGTACGATTAAAAAATCACCAGATATTACCAACATTAACAATTTCCTACGAGTTGAACACTATTATTTTTCTACGAATGATTAGGAAACTCCTATAATCAACAACTTTCCTACCGAGTTGAACAATATATTATTCATATGACCAAAAAATCCCATCATTACCACCATCATCTGAATATGTTTCCTAGGACTTATTAAAAATCACCCAAAATCCCATAATTAACAACTTTCCTTCCGAGTCAAACACTATGTTTTGTACGACTTTAAAACCAAAAATTACCGGAGATTTCCGACATTAATTATTGTCTCCAAGCTGAACACTATATTTTTCCTACGAATTATTAGAAAAATAATCATAAACTCCTATCAAAAACATTCCTGTCGAGTTGATTACTATATTTTTTCTACGGCTTATTAAAAGTCGCCCGAAATCTAATAATTAACAACTTTTTTTCCGAGTTGAACACTATATTTTTACTACGATTTCATAAAAAATAGGAATAAAATAGGACCTGACTATCTTTTTTTTTCACGGTTCATTTAAATCATGTACGAATATAAAGATATAGTTTAGTTATGTAACAATCCTACTCGGTTCTTTGTTGATACAGTAAAGATGAATGACTATTCATTAGATTACGTTACAGGGTATGTCTCTACACTGATCTCAAGAGGTACTAGTAGTGTCGGATGCCTAGTATATCATTTTAAGAGAGTTGTTGTCTTCCGCTTTCTATTAGGTCGTATTAACGTTAGTTAGACACGCTAACATATACAAGGTGATCATAAAACCAGTATTAATACTGTAATACATTAAAATATTATTCTGGTAAAGGAAAATGGGGTTGATAATTATTTAATGAAGCACGGAATTTTTACATTATTCTTCTTTTTTAGGTGTGGTTAGTAGAAAAACAAAGTATGGTGATGGTATCTTGGTTATGGTGTTTTTTTTGTCCCCCCGGTCCCGCCACTACTTTACATACCACGAATATTTTGAACACGTGTGATGTGACGTAGTGGTATGTCTAAGGGGGTTGCATGTGCATCCTATTTTATTTATTTTTATTTTTTTGCATGTATACTAATTAGATTTAAGGGTGGTTGAGTATTTTGAAAATGTTATTTTGTACGTACAGGCAAAGACATATCAAACGCAGAGCTAGATTAGGTTGAGACTGCATTATTTAAACATCTGCTCTCCCCATCAAACAGATCTACGTTTATGAAATCAAACAATTTTATTTTGTTAAATCTACATTATATTTAACCTTAAAGTTGTGACGCGTTTCGCTAACACAGTAGCTTTTTCAAACGAATGGAGGTATAATGAGTAATTTTCAATTTATACAGTGCCTTAATACTAAATTATACGGATATTCAACAATAAAATTATAATCTATTTACAAGGAAATGAAATGAATTTGTC
>CAJUYH010003982.1:0-29395 GCA_910591685.1 Galerucella tenella | reverse complement strand
TACTTCAATTTAAAATTAAATGACAAATGACAATTAAATGGACACAGAAATCAAGCTATACAACATGAGCATAAAAATGAAATTGTTGTAGAAAACTTTCATTGATCTGGTAATGTCACAAAACCAAATATGTGAATTTTCTAAATAAACTAATAAATTTGATATATTGAGGTCTAATGAGAACCAATTAAATCATAAGATGCCGAAAAAGATTAAGGGTCTAATGAGAACCCATTTCTAAATCTAATTCAAAAAGGAAAATTCACAAATAGGTCAAGAGAGATTCCAAAATCAAAATTCTTTTTCAAAATTCAATTCAATTTAAAAACAAAAATAAAATAAAATGACAATTAAAGTGGACACAGAACTCAAGCTATACAAATTGAGTATAAAAGTGAAATTATTGTAAAAAACTTTATTTGATCTGGCAATGTCACAAAACCAAATATGTGAATTTTCTAAATAAACTAAGTAGATTTGATATATTGAGGTCTAATGAGAACCAATCAAATCATAAGATGCCGAAAAAGATTAAGGATCTAATGAGAACCCATTTCTAAATCTAATTCAAAAAGGAAAATTCACAAATAGGTCAAGAGAGATTCCAAAATCAAATAAATTAATTTGAAATTATAAAATATTTGTGTGAATAAATGAAAGTAATTATCTGAACATAATTTATAACAAATTTTAATGAATAAAAATTGTGATCCGGTAGTCTCCTAAAACCAAAAATCAGCCATCTAAATCAAGGAACAGATTTGATTTTAAAGTCTAATGAGAACGTATTATTCAAATCTGATGCCTAACTAAAAAGATTATGGGTCTAATGAGAACCCTTTCCTAAATCTAATTAAAGTAGACAACCAATCAGTGGTCAAAAGAAAGTCCAAACACAACAATCATTCAAAGAATGAAGTATGTAAATCAAATTACAGCAAATTATTAATAACAAAATTACATTTGAATGCAAATTGAACTATTAGGTGGATATGTATCTAATTATTTACCAAAAAACAAATGTAAGTTATTTCCATTGAGAAAATTTTGATTAATAGTCTAATGAGAACTAATTAATCAAAACATCTTGGCTAGAAAAAGATTAAAGGTCTAATGAGAACCTATTCCCAAATCTAATTCAAACAAACAACCTGACAAGAGTCCAGAAATAACCAAAAAATAAATTTTGTAATTTTTAAAAATGGAAAAATTTGAATTGATGATCATTAATTGAACTATATGGTATCAATCTGATAATGTTGTTGATAAATATGACCACTAAGGATTACTGGATTACTAAATTATATTTATATTTGAAAATACACAAATTTAATATTATAATAAATCAATCATATAAAAGAGGCTATCAAAGATCAATTTCCTGATCATTAAATATACTTGTTACACAATTTCAAGTTGTCATCGAATTAAATGAAATAATGAACTCATGATTTTTTTAGAAGCAGCAGAATAGACATCAATATATACAGATAGGAAATCAGTTGAGGATGCTATCAAAAAATATGTGAGAAGAGCTAAAGAAAGAAATGCATGAGTCAAGAGCAGAACCTATAAATTAAATATGTACATTGATCAAAAGTTAGAGGGGGACGGACTTTAAGTTCTCACCATATAATTTATGTACTGTATCTTGTAATAATAAACATTTTATAAATAGTACATTTTTTTACTTAATCAGTGATTGGAAGTTGGGTACCTTGTTCCTATATTATACTATTTGATACCTACTATCAAACTACGCTAGCCAACCTACAAAAAAATATATTTCCAATGGAAACTAATTGGATGTCCAATGGATTTCCATGACTGAAAATACATTGGATATCCAGTAGGTATTCTAATGGATATGAAATGGATGTCTAATGGATATCCAATGGACTTCCAATGTATATCCAATGTTTCGGACATGTATCATCCAATGGATGTCCATCGGATATATATTGGAGAATGCCGTACATCCAATGGATATCCAGGGTATCCACAGCTGGAAGTCCATTGGTTATCCAATGGATTTACTTGTGTTATCTGGGCCGGATATCGGAAAAATAGTAACAACGTTACATCCCCCTCTTTCTTCGGTAAAAAAAAATCAATGAATGAAAGTTACGCTTGCATTTATTGCATTTTTTTTATTATAACCTAAAGCGAATCTTCTTCACATAATACATAATCTCTAACTTAAAACCTAAAAAGAAACTAAACTTCTTCACATAATACATAATCTCTAACTTAAAACATAAAAAAAAAACTAATCTTCTTCACACATACAGAATGTCTAACTAAAAACCTGGAAAAATGAATCTTCTTAACATAACACAAAATGTCTTTAGCCAATAAAACTATTGAGTCTTGCGCAAACCTCACTGGTATCACTGGAGCCTGAAACTCCTCGTACTTAGGCTTGGATATGGCCTGGAAGAACGTTGCCTCACTCCTCTACAGGTGGAGCTGTTCCGAAGCGTTGAGTACCGCTGACGAAAGCCATTGATGCCTTCCGGAATTTTCTGGGAACAGTCACAGAGTTCGCATTGAATGCCAACATCTTGGAGGGAACGTGAAACTATGAGTGCCTGCGTTGCTACGGTGCGTTTTTTTGACTCTGGTACCGGCCGGGAAACGGTTCGGCTGGCAACTCGTCTCACAGACAGTTTTCCACAGGTACAATCCTTTGCTATACGCCCGGAATTATTACAGCGGGAACAACGTAGAGACGGCTTAATAAGGGTTGTCCTTACGGTCGGCTTCTTGCATGAACAATCCCTGGACATCTGACCAATACCGGCCGCAACGGGAACAGAATAGTATAGTTTTTCCGCGAGTACAAGCTGTGATGCCTTTTGGCCGAAATATTATTTATTAATTATTTAAATTATCATTATGGTATTATTATGGTTAAAGACATAAATTCCCTTGAAGCTAACGTCGATATAGCATGAATCGTTTACATATATAAAAACAGAAAGGTCTCACGTAGGATGTCAAGTTCAGAGTCCGAAGTAAAACGTAAACAGAAATTGTTTATGTTTACGAAACGGTGAACTTGACTCGTGGTATAAATATGTTAAACGAAAGTGTTTTAACATTCATTCTAATTCATTCTAAATTATTCTAAATTTAGTCTATTCATCGTAATCCTTTTTAATTAATATCCTAATTAGTACTAGTAATAAGTGAGTTATGCCCGTTTGCACCGATTTAGATTTAAGTAATACTTTACTAAGAAGTTCTTAAAAATAAGGATTGCTTAAGTATTACGTGTGTTGCACCACCCGATTTAAGACAATGCTTTACAAAGAACATCTTAAGATCGGGAGACTCGGCAACGTCGCAAATTTTTAGGAACTTTTACTGTCACTTACTGGTCACATAGACTTTTGGCAAGGCTGATTGTCATCTCGCTGCATTTATCTGCATACTTTGCTTGTTTGATTATTGTGTTGCTGTTGATTTATTTTTTGTTTTTAACGATTATATTGTATTAATATCTTGCCGAGCGATTTATCTATCAGCTAAATGGATACGCAGGTACGTATTACATTGAAACGTGTAAAATAGTACCCTTATGCATTATCTAGGTTATACATACCATTTTATCAATTGTAGATTACCAAGAAAACCAGAACTGCGAATTTCTCTGCCACAGAGAAGCAACTTTTTTTTAGTTTGGTGGAGAAATATAAGCATGTTCTTGAGAACAAGAAGACGGACTCTTATTCCAATGAGGAAAAAAATGCTTGCTGGAATAAAGTTACCAGTGAATTTAACTCCGCCTGTCCGGAAAGTAGGCACAGGAATGTGCAATCATTAAAAAAATTATATAATAATAAAAAAATGGAAGTCCGAAAGGTTGTGGCAGAGGAGAGAAAAGAAAATTTTTTAACAGGTACATTTGCATAATTTGAGTTATAACTTGTAAATATAAAAATGATAGTACAACAATATTTTGCAGGCGGAGGAATACCAAAAATTATCGACTGTCCAGATAAAGATCTACTCCTGTCGATTATGAATGAGAAAACTGTGTATGGAATGGAAAATTCATATGATTCAGACAGGCAGCAGGTGAAAATCGATAATGTTGAAATCACTGTGAGTAATTGCTACCTAGTATTGTTTCATGAAAAACAATTTTATTTTTTTTACAGGTGGTTGACGATGAAAATGAAAACAGTACATTAGATGATAATGTGAGTTTATTTGTTCAAATTTTTAATGTAACTCCTTTTTGTATAATTTTTCTAACATGTTTCATTAAAATACAATCACACTAATGTAGTTATTACAATAATGTTTATTAGTTCTTTAAAAATACTTTTCATTAACAGAAGCAACCAGGACCAAGTGGATTGAGTACAGCCAAAAAACGAAAACTAGAGGACCATGACTATTTTGCCGAAAATCATTATGTATGTTGTAGCTACATAGGTTTTTATAGGATTCAATCGATACTAATAATTTTTGAATTTTTAGGACGAAGAGATAAATTGGAGTCACCCTAAAGCTAGTCAGTTAGCATCGCGTTTGAGCAAAGGCCTTCAAAATTCTGTGACTCCTACTTCTCAGGTAGTTGTTTTTTTACACATAAAAAAATAAATAATTGTTTGTAACATTTTTAGATCTCCTCAAGTAGAAGACGACCTACAATTGTCCGTTCCCTGACGTCTTCTGTTGTGGCAGAAAAATATGACGACCTCCTTGCACGTCGTACTGCAATAGCAGAGATGGAAATGCAGCATTGGAAAAACCAATTGGAGTGGCAGAAAGAGCAACAAGATTTGATGCGAGAGTCACTACTATTGGACATTGACATAAAAAAAGAAAAATTAAAACAATTGCGTCGAGAGCAACAATAAAATTTTTATTAAATAGATTATAGTTATTAATTTTAGTTGTTATGTGTTATAGTATCAATTAATTTGTATATATTATGTAAATAGTAAATAAATCAAAAATGAACACTTGTTTTAATTAATGTAAAATATGCAAAACATGTAATAAATGGAAATAATAGTATATTATATACCCAGGCTGAGACAATTGCTATTATAAAGCAACCAAGCACCAAAGTTGAAATGAAAATTTTAAATGTCAAATTGGTACTAATAGATTAAAATGAGGCTACAGTCAAAGAAAATTGATGTGGTTAGTCAGTGAAATTAATAAAGTACAATTAGAAATATCTGCTGGTGACGTCCATATAGAGGAATATTATGATTTTGTTAAGAAAATAAAAAGTTTCAGATGAAAGTGCACATGCAGTATTTTCAAATTAACTTGGGTGATGAAATTGAATGTCACTACCTAAAATATTCGAATATCTACCATATATACTGAAATATAGGTAGCAAAATAGAATGTCGCTAAATATATTCAAGTAGATAATGGTGATTTCACAAGTGAGTATTGAAATATGAAGTATCCTAATAGCCCATATATTTGATTTATAAATTATTGAAATAATCATTTATTAAAACATTTCTAACTATTACGTTATTATCATTTTCATTCTGAGCCACCATAATATTTCCCTGTCCAATTAAAGCTTCAAGCTCATTTACATTTATGTCATCTGGTAATGGAGGTTGCATTTCATTCATTTTTCTTGCAATATTTTGAAGAACGCCAGTTGCACATATTACAGACATGATGGTACTCATTTTCAGACGCATTCCATATGCCAACACAGGAAATCTCCGTTTCCAATTACCAAATAGACGTTCAACGGTATTTCGAGTTCGTATATGGGCTTCATTGTATAAATTTTCAGCTCGTGTAACAGTATTGGGTAGTGGAGTTAAGAGATACGGTCTTTGTGGGTAGCCACTATCACCTAAAAAAAATTACACTTGTATTTTTTGTAATTAAATTATAATTGTAAAAAATTACCTAATAAGAATGAATTTTGAAATTCACCATTCTCTACACGAGCTCGTATTCTGCTACTATTAAAAATTGTAGCATCATGAGCTGAACCAGGCCATCTGGCCACAAGATCCAAAATGTGCAGCCTCGCATCTGATATGACTTGAACATTCAAGGAAAAGTAGCCTTTACGATTCCTGAATACTTCAGCATCGTCTCCACCAGGTGATTGTATTTTAACATGCGTACAATCAATTGCTCCTATAACTCTAGGGAACGAAGCAACAGCAAAAAAATCGTTTTGCACTTGCTGTATCTCCTCAAGGGTTTCGGGCATTTTTATGTGTTGAGGGCTCAATCCTGCAAGTGCAGCAGATACTCTGACAATAATCCTTGAAACCGTTGATGTGTGCATCCCTCCAAAGTCAGCAATAGATACAAGATGACCAGATGAAGCATAGAAACGCAGTGTCACTAGCAGCTGGTTCATAGGAGACACACTATTGTTTCTAAAAATAATGTAACCACACTGTTATGTTTATCAATATTTAATAAAAATTTACATCAACTTACACATCATTATCAAATTCCAAACGTTCTTCAATTTGAATTAATACTTGTAAAACTGTTTGTTTTGTTAACCTAAACCGTTTATAAAAATTAAATTCGTCCATTCCGTGAAAATAATCTGACCGTGTATATCTTAATCTAGGAAATCCATGGTCAATTATATCTAAAATATCTAAATCGTCCTCAAAAATATCGTTTATTCTCAAATCCATTATTAACAAGTCACTAATAATATACCACCTAACAAAATATTGCAAGTTGCTCACAAACATAAAAAAATTGAGGTTATTTCAATGTTATATTCTCGATTTATCGCCAAGAACTACTTAAGTACCCGACCGAGAGGGACTTAAAGTTAAGAATTGCTTTGCTATGTTAAGCATAGATTAACGGCCGGTGCAAACGAAATGAGAATCTTAAGTTCTACTTAACTTTAAGTAATACTTAAAACATGCGGTGCAAACGGGCATTAATGTATCATAGTAAAGTAAGGTAATAAAGAGAACAGGTCCCAGTGATTCCAGTAGTTGTTTTATTCCTGTGAGATGACACACCAAGTGACCGGCAACACCACCTAGTCAGAGGCCCTTTCACACTTCTAATGCACCAAGTATCCATAGTAGGATACATACATTACATGGCGACCCTGCAAACAATTGGAATTCTGTGAAAATGGGTGGTAAGTCAACGAACAAGCGGTCCAGGAAAATGGTGTGGTCAACAGCAATTTCATAGTCCAGGAAGAAACCAAAGCAGATCCGGAGATGAAGGCCCTTATTTATATCATTGTGGTTTTGGTACTACAATCAGGATGGAACTATAGAAGACAACTGAAGAGGAAGATAAGAAGAAACCTACAGCAAAACACACTGAACCTTTAAGATGGTGAGAATTTTTTTTGTAAACTTTAAGGATATATTCTGTTTTGTCGTTGTTGCGTTAGTATTTGATATTTTTTTTCAATTTTCCTTTTGTTGAGAATGAATCATTTAATTTTAAATGTCCTCGAGTGATGTAAATGCAGTAACGTGGGAAGAATTTGAGATTAGATTGAATTTAATTCTAGAAGATATACGTAAGAATAGTAAGCGAGTGTTAAAAAAGGAGGTTCCTAAAAGTTCAGAAAGTCATATAGATATAATAAATAAGTTGTGCGATTCATTCAATAATTTCTCTAAGTTAATAAATAAGAATTGGTATAAATTAGACGAGGATCAGCAGAATACATGCATTTTATATTTTGACAAAATCAGAGATAAGGTAGAGAAAGCATTTCAAGTGTTAGATTGTCGGTATAAAATTCCGTCTCAATTGATTACGCGTAATAATTTAATTAGTGAAGAGGTATTAGAAGCAACAAGCAAAGATAAAATGGCATTAAGTATGAATGATTTTTTCAATTTAGCTGGTAAGATATTACCAAACGAGTTTAATGGAGATACAAGCAAACTACAGTCTTTCGTAGATGCGGTTAGCTTACTTCAAGTATACGCAGCAGAGCATGAGAGAAATGCTGTGTTATTCGTGAAAACAAGACTGACTGGAAAAGCCAGGGTTTTGATTACTACTGAGAACTCTCTGAGAGAAATAGTCGATACACTTAAGAAAGGACTCAGAGGAGACAGCACTAGTTTGATAAGTGCTAAACTAAGTAAACTAAGGCAAAATAGTAAAGATCTCGTCGGATATGCTTCCGAAATGGAGAAACTGACGGAAAGTTTACAAGCAGCGTATTTGGCAGAAGGAATGCCAGTACACTTAGCAATAAAGTATACTACAGAGGCAGCAGTAAAATCAGTGATAGACAACGCAGCTTCAGAATGGACAAAAACCGTTATAGCAGCTGGAAATTTTACGACACCACAAGAGGTGATGACTAAACTGGTTTCCATCAATGTGGGAAACAATCAGTCAACAGAGAGTGTTCTGCATTATAAGGCAGATAGGAATAAGTTTTGGTCGGGAAATAGGTATTTTCCTCAGCGAAGAAATTCGTATGCTAATCATAATGGAGAAAATAACTTTCATAGGAAAGGTAACTATGACAATAATAGGAGATTTCAGGAGAATCAAGGAGAAAGGAGATTCAAGGGATATAAAGGTAGTTCAAACGAGTATAGGGAAAGACCTACCAATAGGTTCAACAATAATTATAGGAATGTGGGAATGTGTGAAAGTGAAGAAAGTAGAGAGGAAGACGAACAAAAAGAATTGGGGTTTTGAAAAAGAAAGGTGAAAAATCCAAAATTTTAAACAACTTGCTTAACAATAATCGTTATATTTATAACTTTGATCTAACTCTTTCAAACTTTGTGCAAATTAAAACTGACATATCGGATAATATAGATACTTTTATATTAGATACAGGTGCAGATATATCGTTATTAAAAATTTCAGATAATTTTCCACATCACTTAATAAAAACAACACAAATCTTAAACATTAAAGGAATAACTCAGGGAGAAATTAAAACCTTGGGTACAATAGAAACTTTTCTTTTTATTAAGGGTGTAGCATTTAGACATTGTTTTCATGTAGTAGAAGAGGAATTTCCTATACCTACGAATGGAATTCTAGGTAGGGATTTCATAAGAAATTATAATTGTATTTTAGATTATTCAGAATTAAAATTATACATAGATTGCAAATCCAGGAATAGAGTAACATTAGAAATTTTTGATAATCCTGAATATGATACTATAGCAATACCGCCTAGATGTGAAGTCTAAAGGTCTAAAGGTCAAACGTTAGTTCAGCTTGATAAGCTAGCGGTAAAAAATGGAATAAAAAGGATGAAAATTTATATGAATGATATTATTTTCACACAGTGCACTATAAAAGAGTTTATGGAAAAAGGAAACAATACGTTAAAAAACGTACAAATATGTATTTGCGATATACCTAAGATGGTGGAAGAAGAAAAAGAAAAGCAACAGATTTTAGAAACTTATCATAATGATCCTTTATTTGGAGGTCATGTAGGAAATAACAGGCTATTGAAAAAATTAAGAGCGAATTTTAGATGGAAAAACATGGAAAAAGATGTGAGAAAATATATTAAGCAATGTCACAAGTGCCAAGTCAATAAAGCGACAGATAATCACAAAGAAGAATTTGTATTAACGGATACAGCAGCAAAACCATGGGATATAACATATATAGATACGGTCGGTCCTTTTCCACAAAGTGAAAATGGTAACCGTTATTGCATCACAATGTTATGTGAATTAACGAAATATGCAGTAATAATTCCAGTTAAAAACAAAGAAGCGAACACGATAGCTCGTGGAATTTTTGAAAATTTCATACCAAATTACGGTCTGATGAAACAGATTAGGACAGATTTAGGCACAGAATATAAAAATGAAATATTCAATGCTCTAACCAAAATGTTAAATATTAGTCATAATTATTCAACAGCATATCATCATCAACCTATAGGAGGTTGTGAGAAATTACATAGAACGCTGAATGAGTATGTGAGACATTTTATAAATGAAAGTAAGGATGACTGGGATGAATGGTGCAAATTATTTGCTTATTGTTATAATACGACTCCAAGCTCTTATCATGGTTATACGCCATTTGAACTATTGTTCGGGAGACGTGCTAACTTACCCGAGAATCTCACGAACGACGTTGAGCCATGCTATAATATTGATGAATATCAGAATGAGTTAAAATATAAACTGCAAGTAGCTCATCAGAGAGCAGAGAAATACTTAACCAAGTATAAACTTAGTAGACAAAGTCAAAATAGTAAGGTAGCTAATCCAGTTGATTTTAAAATAGGGGATTCAGTTTTAGTAAAGAGGGAAAATAGAACCAAATTCGAATCTCAATATATAGGTCCATTTACAGTCACAGAGGTGAGTGAGGTTAACTGTAAAGTCAAATTAGAATCAGGTGTGATAAAAGAAATACACAAAAACAGAATCCATCCTTATTGTAAAATGAATTAAAAAAATGTAAGTGGTATCGGAGTGCGGTTGTGTTTACAGACAATTACGAATAGGTCACAACAAACATTAAGTGATTATAAATAAACAAGACAAACAATTAAGTTATCATAAACAAAAACATTAAGTGATTATAAATAAACAAGACAAACAGTTAAGTTATCGTAAATAATTTTTGGACGTACATTAGATTATAAATATATGTTACCATAGGTTAATGACATTATTTAATAATCATCTATTTTTAGGATAATTGTAAATTTATTTCATTGGGGGGGAAGGAAGCTCAACGGAATTTAGTCTTTTTGTAAGAGGGGAAGGTGTGATGCCTTTTGGCCGAAATATTATTTATTAATTATTTAAATTATCATTATGGTATTATTATGATTGAAGACATAAATTCCCTTGAAGCTAACGTCGATATAGTATGAATCGTTTACATATATAAAAACAGAAAGGTCTCACGTAGGATGTCAAGTTCAGAGTCCGAAGTAAAACGTAAACAGAAATTGTTTATGTTTACGAAACGGTGAACTTGACTCGTCGTATAAATATGTTAAACGAAAGTGTTTTAACATTCATTCTAATTCATTCTAAATTATTCTAAATGTAGTCTATTCATCGTAATCCTTTTTAATTAATATCCTAATTAGTACTAGTAATAAGTGAGTTAATGTATCATAGTAAAGTGAGGTAATAAAGAGAACAGGTCCCAGTGATTCCAGTAGTTGTTTTATTCCTGTGAGATGACACATCAAGTGACCGGCAACACCACCTAGTCAGAGGCCCTTCCACACTTCTAATGCACCAAGTATCCATAGTAGGCGGTGTCCCGGGTATCCACACTTCCAACATAAGTCCCTCTCAATGGGTAAATAAATGTCATCGTATGATCGCTCGCTCGATGGCTGGTATGTACGGCTTGTCGATTGGTCGATCCCCCGTCTAATCTCCTCCGGAACTTCATCTAATACGGAGGGCCTGCTTAAATTCGCCGGACTTTCTAAGTCCATTTTTCTAAGTCAGTTTTGCTTGAACGGGTGAGCTGGCGGTGTTACTGGATTGGTCCACTGATCGCTGAACGGCTTCGGACATAAGATCGTCCTCATCCCAACTTTCCGAAACGCATATGTCTAATATTTCGAATGAAGACTCGGAAGCCATTGTGTATAAGGTAGGAGGTCGAAAATCTAGAAACGAGAAAAAAGTTTTATAATTCCACTGCACTTCGCGTGAGTTTGTCCGATACCAGGTTCAAACTGTTTCCCCTCCCATGAAACAAAAGAAAAAATTCCACAATTAATCACCAAAACAAAATTCTACTCAGTGCACTATCTAATGCACTATCAAAACTAGTGTTCATTTATGGGCGGTAGGTATATTTTACACCGTACACCCTGGTCGTCGTACAAGTACACCTTACACCAACGTCTTGGATCGGAATTTGCGGGCCTGTACGAGCGACTACGGTTGACCCACTCTGTCGGCCACGGACGGTCCTTTGGTTGTTGTAGTGCGAAAGTAATCAGCCGTTGTTGCTCCGTGTGCTCTGATACCATTTGGGGTGGAACATTTGGGGCAGGAGGCGGCGGAAATAACGGTTCGAATGCGTACCGTACATCAGACCTTCTGGTAATCTGTTCACTGCACCTCACCACCTCATCTTCATCCGCTGGAAGGAGTATCTCCCTCCGAATAACGGTCTCCAGCGTAACCGTCTCCACATACGTGCCGGCTTCAGGACCTGGGGGTGATGGCGGCGGTGTGTTGCCCGGAACATACGGTTCTATGGCCATCAGGTCTTCCAGGAAAGCAGGCTTGGTATCCGGTACCCACTCATACGGGAAATCCAGGTCCTCCCATAGTGGGACAAAACCTTCCGGGAATATGATCGATTCCGGAGACTCCGAGGGAACAGGAGAGAGAGGGGCTGGTGGGACGGACACAGGGGAAGTTGGGAAAAAGGGTATAGGGGAAGACACAGGGGAAGTAGGGAAAAAGGGAATAGGGGAAGACACAGGAGAAGTTAAATCTATTATTTCTTCCTCCTCATGGCGTTCTCGAAATTTCTGGGCCAATTCCCGTATATGCATATCTCGGATCTTCTCTTTCTGGAGACGTTCGGCTCGATCTTGTACTGGGTTCCGGGTCGGTAAGGGATCGCTCCCACGAGGCGGTGCATCACATCTCGGTTTCATTCTGAAAAATACTAATTACTCGCATTTTCTGTAATCGGTTTTAAGTCTTTAATATGTATTCGGTAATAACGCTTGCCTTGTGCATCTTTCAAATCATACACCACTGGAGATAGAACCTTTACCACTTTATACGGTCCAGAATATTTCGGGGCAAGTTTCGCGGCCACATGATCTGCGCGGATGACAGGGTATGCTCTTTTTTCATGACCGAATCCCCTATGGTACATCTCCAGTCACGTCGGCGCAAATTGTAATATCGGCTTTCTGTCGTAAATGCCTTAGACAAATTCAGACGGACTAGGTCGAAACACTCTCGCAGTTTGTTTAGACGAAGTACGTATTGTTCTGAAACTTCATTCTCGGTATTTTCTGCATCCTTTGGTTGCTCGGTTTCGTCAGTCACCTGATTTTGCTCGACCTCTCGGCGTAGTGTGTTCGGGACGTCAGGATCTCTTCCAAAATTGATAAAGGCAGGAGAGAAACCGGTAGAGTCGTGCTTAGAGTTATTGATTGCAAACTTTAGGTCGGATATTCTCAGATCCCAATCTCGGTGGTCTTGCTCGCAAAATTGAGCTATCATGGTTTTCAAAGTACGGTTAGCTCGTTCACCTGGATTAGCCTGTGGTGTATACGGAGGGGTGAATCGATGGCGTATTCCCAAGCCCGTCAACATATCCTTGAAGAGCTTACTATCATATTGCGTTCCATTGTCGGATAACACGGTGCGCGGGCATCCAAAAGTGGTCAGAACTTCTTCGTAAAAAGCTGTACTTATCGATCTAGCCGTTGCTTTTCTAATAGGCTTTACACTGTACCCATTTTGCGAAACGGTCTTGGAACATAACAATGTAGCAGTTTCCTTTTTTACTGCGCGGTAGTGGTCCAACAATATCAGTACTGACGGTTTCCCATGGGCGTCGATTAGGGGACGGTTGCATTTTCCCAGCGACCTGCTGTTGAGATGGTTTGTATTTCAAGCATTGCATACAGCTACGGACGTACTTGGTGATGTCTCGAAACATTCCTGGCCAATAGTACAATTTTGCAATACGAGTTATGGTCTTAGCAATTCCCATGATTCATCATGATTTTCCTGCAGTACTCGGGAGCGGTCGGACTTTGCTACACAAAGTTTCCAGGGATCGGAGAGCCATTTCGGGCTCTCTTCTCGAATGCAGTAGTCCGGAAATTTATCTGGGTCCTTCAGAACCTCTTCCTTCTTTTTCTGGTACCATGAACATTCGGCGGTTAACTCCGTCAAACAAAGTATAGATGGTGGGTCGCTCTCGGCTGTCATTGGTAGCGGATTTCTTGACAGGGCGTCGGCCACACGATTTAGAGCACCTTTACGATATTGTATCTCGAAATCATATTGCTGCAGAAAGATACTCCATCGAGCTAAGCGTCCTGACGGAGTAGCTATGGAATGTAGCCATTTGAGAGATTGATGATCGGTTACAACAGTGAAATGGTAGCCCTCTAGATAAGGACGCATCTTTTCAATCTCCCAAACAATGGCAAGACATTCTTTTTCAGTGACGGAGTAATTCTTCTCTGCTGGACTCAGCGTGTGACTAGCATACGCTACCACGTGTTCATGGCCATCCCTCTGTTGGGTAAGGGCTATTCCCAAACCATATTCGGAGGCATCGGTCTGCAAGGTAAACGGTACGGTAAAATCAGGACAACTTAGGACGGGTGCTTCTGACAGACAGATTTTGATTTTAACGAAAGCGGCTTCTTGTTCTTCCGCCCACTTCCATCGTTGAGATTTGCGGAGCAATTTCGTTAACGGAGCCACCTTTTCTTAAAACGATGGCACAAACCTCCTATACCAGGATGCAACTCCCAAAAACCTTCTAAGTTCTCGGATATTTCTTGGTGCTGCAAATTTAATTATACTTTCGACCTTTTCTGGATCGGTTCGGATTCCATCTCCAGTTATTACATGGCCCAAGTATTTCATTGACGGTGAACAAAAATGACATTTTTCCGGATTTAGTTTCAGCCGTGCTGCTCGTAATCGGCGGAACACTACAGACAGATTTTCCAAATGTTGTTCAAACGTTTCCCCCAGAACAATGATGTCATCCAGATACGCAAATGCGTAAGGGTCTAGATCTGGACCTATTAATATATCAACCAGTCTCTGGAATGTAGCGGGTGCGGAATGTAAACCAAATGGCAGGACTGTGAATTGAAACAATCCACATCCCGGTGCGGTGAAGGCGGTGATGGGTTTGCTTTCGGGTGTTAACGGAACTTGCCAATATCCACTCTTCAAATCCAAACTGGAAATATACTTGGCTTTACGCAGTTTATGCAGTATAGCATTGATAAATGGAAGAGGGTAGGCATCTTTCATGGTTACCTCGTTAACTTTTCGGAAGTCAATACAAAACCTGTTCTTTCCATCCTTCTTCTTTACAATCACAATCGAAGAACTCCACGGACTTGTAGATGGTTCTATCACCCCTTCTCTCAACATTTCATCTATTTCAGTATTGCAAATCTCTTGCATTTTCGGATTTTGAGGGCTATATCTCTGTTTGATCGGACGGGGTTGTAGCAAACGGATTTCGTGCTGAACTAGAGTAGTCGGACCTTGAATTTTCTCAAACATCGGAAGTTCGTGATTCAAGAAAATATTCAACTCCTTCTTTTGTTCTTCAGTTAAATTTATTTCTTCACTGGGGTTGATTATCTCTAATGGACATCCTATATTCCCATAATTATTGTTATCGCCTAAATCTTCCGGAGACAACATAGATTTCCCAAATTTATTATTTTCTTTTCCATCTCTCCATTTTACGAGAAAGGGCGAAAAGACGGAAACAGATTGTTCTTCGTCAGCCCCTAACAACACCGGGGAAAACTCAGAAGTATCAACAACGGATTGTTCCTTGTCAGCCCCCAACAACTCCGGGGAGGACGCAGAGACCCCAAAAACAGACTTTTCTTCATAAACCCCTAACAACACCGGGGAAAACTCGGAAACTTTAACAACAGATTGCTCCTTGTCAACCCCTAACTCCAGGGAAGACGCAGAGACTTCGGAAACAGACTTTTCTTCGTCAACCTCTAACAACACCGAGGAAGACTCGGAAACTTCAACAACAGATTGCCCCTTGTCAACCCCTAACTCCAGGGAAGACGCAGAGACTTCGGAAACAGACTTTTCTTCGTCAACCCCTAACAACACCGGGGAAGACTCGGAAACTTCAACAACAGATTGCTCCTTGTCAACCCCTAATTCCAGGGAACACGCAGAGACTTCGGAAACAGACTTTTCTTCGTCAACCCCTAACAACACCGGAGAAGACTTGGAAACTTCATCAACAGATTGCTCCTTGTCAACCCCTAATTCCAGGGAAGACGCAGAGACTTCGGAAACGGTTGGATTTCCAGGATAACGGTTTTCTGTAATGATCGGAACATCGACTTCTTTCGCTGATATATTTAGCAACCCTAAAACTCCAACGGGACTGGCTAATGACGGACGCCTTACTATTTTATCATCGATATATATACTGCCAGTTCCCAACTCCAAACGGAAATTATATTTATGGAGAACATCGTGTCCTAAAACAATATCTGTGATCAATCTGGGAAAATGCTTTAACGAACCCTCCATGGTGACGTCATTGATTTTCCATGTCAGCTCATACGCATCAGTGATAGAGACCAACTTTCCATCAGCTAAACGGGCCTTCGTATCTCGACGGGCAGTAGTTTGCTTCTTTTGGGAAAATGTCTTAGCTACTTGATCACCAATATATGACTTCGCTGCTCCGGTATCTATCAATGCTCTAAACATGTGATTTTCTATTTCTACGTCTATGTGCGGTCGAGGGTCGCTCATTTCTGCTGGCGGTTCGGTATGAGAGGCAAAGATTTGCGGAAGTTGTGTCGGCCCCTCCTCGGTACACCTTCGGTTCAGTTTTCCTGCCTCCTGCAGGAACAGTCTCGGGAAAATACTCCTTCTTTCCGGCAACGAGAACAGAATATCTTCGGCGGGTTTTGACAATTGTTTCGGTAATGCCCAGCTTCACCACAACGGTAACAGACTGGTTGCCGGGAAGATTGTCCAGATGGTTGCTGGGTTGTGTCAGACGGCGGACGGCGAGAAGTATCGGTCGATGACGGTTGGCTGTGACCGGCGATGGTCTCTCTGGATGGACCATGAGTTGGGTTGTGGGAAGGTCCATATCTTGGTGTACCTGACGGCTGTGGACGGGGATTTGATCCACGGTTCAGTCCACTGGTGCTGGGCACATTCTGAAGCTCCTTCCTGAGGAGCTTATATTCCCGGACCACCTGACAAAATGAGGAGAAATCCTCAAAGTCCACTTTCCGTATTTGTAAACGGTATTCTGGCAACAGGTTGCGGTACAGCCAAGCCAACTGTTCGGGAGATAGCTTTCCATGCCTTCTCATTGAAGTCTGTAGCTCGGTTATGTACGTAGCGGCCAATTCATTTCGTTTCTGTAGTCGTCTGCCTATCTCGGCTTCTAAATCTTCCTCATAATTTACAGGATAAAAGAAAATCCGGAAATCTTTTCCGAATTCTTCCCAGGTCGTGTATCTGCTCTGATTATTCCGGTACCAAAAAGCGGGCTCACCGGACAGTAATTCGGGTAGTACTGGAAGCAAATTGTCCTTCGGTACATTCTTTGCCGTACATATTTCCTCAATTCTCTCTATAAAGGCAGCAGGATCTCCCCGGTTTCCGAAAGACACCTTCCAATCGTGTACATTTACTGGTGGTGTTGCCATAGCAGTCGGATGAACAGTAGGTTCTGTCTGGTCAACAGCGGGTTGCGGAGACCTATTTTTCCGTCTTAAAAAATTTACCAGTCTTTTCCGTTTTTCCGGAACGATTCCCGCAATGGATAAATTTCTTTTCTTCAGATGGGCATTCAATTCCTCGTTTTTAAGTGTATATACCCAGCTTACTCGTTGGTCTATAACTTCTTCCACAGAACTTACGGTCGGTAGTTGGGACGGTATTGGAGGAACGGGTGTTTTCTCAGCAGCTTCACGATCAAATAGGAAAGTAATGTCTAGCTCCTCAGAGTTTCTCCTAGACATTTACAATGTATCTCCTCCTCTCCTATTGAAAAACGGGTTAAAACGGTACCTGCTCTATCAACAACTACGGTAGAAGACAGTCAAAACAGAATAACTCGGTACCAGCAACAATACCTCAAGAAAAAAAAATCGAAAATGGTATAAAACAGTCCCTACTCTAATAAAAAAAAATCAGCTCTCTCTGCAGCAATACAGACACTCGAAAACGGATCGACAATGCCTACTCAAATCAACAAACAAAACACAAAAAAAAAATCAAAACCGGAATGCTTCAATCAACAACAAGCTCTCTGCAAATAATACCGTAACTCGAAAACGGACAAAAAAAAACGGTTCCTACTAATCAACAGTCTGGTCCCTGCTCTAATACGGTATATGAAAACGAAGAGAAAAAAAACCGGTTCCTATTAAATCAACAAACAGTTCCCTGCTCGGGCGCCATTTTGTGACGTGCTTTCTCTTTTGACTATGATTACGGACGTCACTATGACACAGTATCTACTAGATTTTCTCGGGCGCCAGATTTTTGGGATGGTTTACTCCACCGAACTCTTGAGAATGCAGCGACTAGAGTTACCAGGGTAGCAACAGATGGAGGTTAAGTAATTCCAGGGGTCTGTTGTTCTTGACCTTGACGTAACACGTAGTGGGAAACAGGCTTTAATTGTTCACCACTATCGGAAAATGAAACTACCAGTTGCTTAGAAATTATAGTTTTTTATTTCTACTTTGAAATAATTTATTTTGAAAATACGGAGCTTTATTTTTTAATAACTAAATGAATATTAAAATTAAATAGTACCTATATTACCATAATTAACTACGTTAATACTAAAACAAACAAAAAAAACCACAACACCAAGCAATAAATTAGTTGAATTCGTTTTACAAGATACGTACAAGCTGAGGTGCAAGGCTTACTGTTATGACTAGATGCAGGTGAAAATAGTGAATCTTAACTAGCGGTCAAATGATGAATACACAAAGAGAGCGTTATTAGGAAACTAGCGGGTCTAACTAAGCGTTTCTTGATATTTGTGTACAGATTTTAATCAAAACGAAAGTAATTTAAAAAAAAACCTTCAGTTGCCGATACTTAAAACGGAAATTTTATCAATTTGCCTGGAAACCTCCCGAATGTTGTACCTGCTTTGGCAGCGTACATGTACAAGATTATTCCAGGTTATCACGGTTGTCGGAACCTGTTTTTTAGATTGACGTTACCCCAGCCGTTGGTGCTAAATTACTCACTTAAATGAAAGCTAGACAATAGAGTCCGAAAAACTCTCCCTTGTGATCCTGCTTATGCAGCGAACACTCGTGAGATTATTTCGCTCAACGCCTTGGAAAATCCTCGAAATGTTAGCACCTGCTAAGGCAGCGTGCACGTACGAGACTGTTCCAAGTTGTCTTTGATCAAATATCTCAATCTACTACAATGAACTGTTTCCTTCGGTCGGGTTTCTTTTCAATATTTTCAGAGCCACTCAAGAATTCACCTGCTCAGGCAGCGATCAGCCTTTGAGATTCCTGAAAATATTTTTCTGTCAGATGAACGGCGGCAGTCGGGTTTCCACGAAATACTTTGAAAACCTTTCAAGAATCTACCTGCTCTGGCAGCGACAATCCTTGAAATTTCCCAAATATATCTCTTTCCCCTAAAGCCAACAATATAAATTATAGTTCGGAATTGTACACAAATACACAGAAACTTTTACTACAATTAAGCAGGCAATAAGCAAAATTAAATTTTATCAATGATAATGTTAAAATAAAAGAAGTCAGGCGTAAATGAATTTATAACGGAAGAAATTATTTACTATATACTCTTTCAATTCGCTTACCTCGTGCACGAAAATCAGTCTCCGGAAAACGGTCGGTCGGATAACGGCAGCTGGTATTATAATAGCAAAGCAAAGAGCAAGAATAACAAGAGCAAGAGAGCCAATTTTTGTCTCGCTGCCAAGTTTTATTATTTATCTGTCGACCCCACTCAGTAGGTCTCCTACTTAAAAATCTTAAGAAATGCGCGGACTGATTTGCACGTACGGTATCGTAAATCATACAGGTGCAATATACCAGATGTTTTAAAACTAATACACATATATCAAATAATTATTAATACCCCAATTTTAACAACTAGATACGAAAGAGGGTGATATTGATATTAAAAAAATAAAAAATACTGAAATATATACTACCGGATATCGGAAAAATAGTAACAACGTTACATACCTCTAAATTTTGCAGAATATCTTTAGTATTACCCTCTAGTGACCCCCGTAAAAAATGGAAGTTTTCAATATCGGAAATACTTTCATTTGTATGAATTAACGAGCTAAAGGTGTCTCTAAACTCGAGCCATTTTTCAAAATTACCATGAAATTTTGGTAAAGGTATCGCTGGAAGTTTAGGTCTAGACTGAGGCAGCTTGAGAAATACCAGAATGACTACTACCACCACTACTCTTTGAGATTTTATCTTCCTTATCAGAATTTTTATTTAGTATATCTTTGCCCGTAGCTAATAAACTATAGTATGAATTGTCAAAACTTTCCTTTTCCGCAAACTGTTCTTCAAGATTCTCATGCTTTAACTCAATTACTGTTTGATAAGTATCAAAATCTGAGTATATATCTGGAAGCTTAATCAGCCTACTATCTAATTCTGTAAGTTTTACATCATCGATGCCAGTGTCAGATGGCAAAGATACCAATCTTGAAAGAAAATTGCTATAAAAAGTTAACTTTGCTCTGCAAATTCCACGTTTTTTAACGAATATTTCAAGTTCAGCTTCCTCTGTTACAGTTTCCATGATTTATTATCAAATGATTCAGTAATCAATTAATTTTAATTTCATATGTAGTGATAACGGCCAATAAAGTTACATTAACCCTGCAAATGTAACCAGTAATATGTCATTTTCTATATTTTATCCAATATTATAATACACTTTACACCAAATCTAAGCCAATATTAAAGGTAAATTATCAATGTATGGAAAAAAGGATACACGAATTGTTGACGCCGTCCCTGTGCAAACGCCTTAAAAACTTTTCGTCGAGTCTCGGGAAACGACAGCGAGGTGCGCCGGTACTGCCGGCGAAAGTCGAGTCGAAGAAAAGCTATGAAATCGACAAGAGGGTGACACGCGGTGCTCTCTTTTTATATACAAAAACAGTCTTTTTATATACAAAAACAGTCTTTTTAATGTGTAAATCACTTGTATTCATTATAATTGTTTCAAACAAGTGTAATAAAGTAAGTAAAATGTGCTAATTCAGTTTTACACGAACCATTGGTACTGCGAAGCCTGAATAATTGGTGAATTGGAAGATTTTTGTGGCAGAAAGCAGAAATCAACATTAGACATTTTACGATACTATGCAATATACGTAACCCATTGTTAGTTAATTTGGAACATCTTTGCGGCAGAAAGCAAAATATACATCAACATTATACGAAATTGTGTGGCAAAAAGCAGAAATCAACATCAACGTTATACGAATATACGAAATTTACATCTACAAATATACGTAATTATTGAAGAAACAGCTCCAAGGTCGATAGAACGACAACAGAAAAGCGCGGTAAGTCCTATTCTTTACCATTCCCTTTTGTGCGATATCCGTAACGTTCACAGCAGTTTTGAAGCGAACAAGCCACAATCGAAATATTATTTTGTATAAACGTGTATAACCATTATTTGTTTTTCTTAAAATCATTGGGTTTAAAATAAATAAATAGTAGAAAATGTCTACTCCAGTCGAAAAAGCAGAGCTTAAACTACTAACAAAAAAGCGTGGATCTATCAAGGGAAAATTAAGAGGATTTGCAAACAATCGTTGAATCGGTAGAACGGTTTAAGGTGATTGAGTTGGAACAGCGAATGCAGGATGCGGAATCTTTATTAGTGCAGTTTGATGAAGTACAAAACGAAATAGATTATAGGGAAATTACAGTTACGATAGATGGCGCGCTCCGATGTCAACAAAAACAACAAAAATGGCGGTGAAGACGTGATCTGTATTTGAAGCTGTTGGTCTGTCTAGTGGATATTTATCAAATATTGTGTTTTTTTATGTGTATGTGATTTGCAACAATTTATAGTTGACATAGATTATAGGAAGAGGTAGTTGAATAGTAAAAGGTATAGACATGCGAGTGGTAATAACATTAGTTGATATTCTCAAATATATTGGGGATGGGCGACGCCCTTTACGCGAGGGCGAAGCCTTAATGTTGGCAGGTCATATTGTGAAGTGTGGTATCAGTAAGGAACAATATATTCATGCATATGTGATACATTCTTCGGCCATACAAAAAGATCCTCACGTAGTTACCATCCACCTTTATGATGATCCTTTGAACTGGGTGTGTACATGCACTTGCAAAGCTGGATTGGGGTTCAAATGTAAACACATCGTTGGAGTATTGTTGTACATCAATAGGTAATTGGTACTAGATTTTTTGCTCCCTATTCATTGTTTACATTTTAGAAATGATATAGAAGAAATCACCTGTACAGACTTAGTCCAACAATGGGGCAAAGATTCAGCAAAGGGAAAGCAGGTTGAATATAAACAACCCATAAGAGTCAGGGAATATTGTCATGTCACCAGCAAAAATGAATATAAATTTCAAGTTCCAAAGGACATTCAGCAGAAAAACTTGAGTGCTTTTTTGAAATGTAAGTTTACTTATTTCCAGTTTTTAATGTAATTACAATATTAAATAATGAAACACATTTCAGGTAAACCAAATTCGGCCCTAGCTAAATTTTCCAAAGGAAGGACAGTGACAAAAAGTTCACAAATATGTGATAAAGATGAGGATGTGTCTGTAATGCCTACGACTACAACATCTAGTCCACACCCATTGACAGTCAGTACCATGGGTTATAATAAACCAAATAATAACGAGAATGAAGCAACCTCTTTTCCATTGGCAGAAAGTACTAAGTATGCTCCTGTTGAAGATATTTTCAGATTAGTGGCAAAACAAAATGAAATTGCAGTATCTTTGGAAAAATATATGCCTCCAGTCGGAACAGAAATTTATAGAAAAAAAGTTTTGAAAAATGAAACAGATTGTATTCAGATTCACAACAAAACAAAGGGGCAAAATAATTCACTGTGGAAGGAATACCGAAAATTCAGGATCACAGGAAGCACATGTTACACCCTATATACGTATTCTAAAAATAAGGATCCAGATTGGAAAAAAAAAGTGCAACGATTCATGGATCCAAATTTTTTTGGAAATGAAAACACTTTGTATGGACAACAACAGGTAATATTAAAATTCTCTGCTTCATTTGAATTTTCAATGAAATGTTTTAATTTAAAGGAGGAATCAGCTCGCAGATGCTATGAGCATTATGTTAAGAAGGAAATACTGGAATGTGGACTTATACTACATCCCATGCATCCTTGGCTAGCCTACAGTCCTGATGGTGTCACTTCTGATTTTGAACATCTGATAGAGATAAAGTGTCCTGTTATTGGCAGAAACATGAGCGCAGCTAGTGTTTTAACCACATTGCCATATATTGATTATGTGGATGACATGTATCAATTAAAAAGAAAACATAGTTACTATGGGCAAATTCAATTAGGAATGTTCATTTTAAATATAAAAAAATGTCATTTTATCATATATGCTTCACATGTATAATTTTAGAAGAACTGTATGATGGAGCATTCATTTCCCAAATGCTCATTAAATTACAGGAAATATATTTTTGTAATATGCTACCATTGTTTTAGTAATAAGTAAGTGTATTGTATTATTGTAGGTAGTAGGATAGTGAACATGGTTAATAAATGATATTAAAAAAATGTTTGGAATTCTTTATTTACCTTTAATAATAATCAAGACTTATCATCTGCCAAACTGGATTTGATAAGTTAACAAGTGCTGCTAAAATAACACCTATGTCATCAATGTGTGTCAATAAGTTCCACGATATTTTTTCTGTAAATATTTTGAATACTTTCAAACGTTGGATTGCCCTTTCCACATGCACCCTAGCTCTTGCAATACTAGCTGTATTTTCTGCTTGTGATTTATTGAGCTGAGCTGCTTTTCTCAAGAATGGAGGACGAACTAATGTTATTCCTGCTTCTAAACATTCTTTATCAATGGCAATACCTTTGTCAACCATTATATGATCGAAATAGGGCTCTAATAAATTAATAATTTTCTCATTATTGAATATTGCCTTGTCAGACACTTTTCCGCCATATGCTGGACTCAAGTAAGTTATAATACCTGATGGGTTAACACCTATCAAAAATTTTATGGTATGCATTGATTTATAATAAGAATAGCATCTTAGACGACACTTCAAACATTTAGGTTGTTGCACAGCAATTTCTGTGCAGTCAAGAATTAATCTTACTTTCTTATAATTTTTGAAACATTGAGGCACGTTTTTTATATTCTCCTCATATGTTGGCAAATAAATGGCACATTTCAATGTTGCGGACATCAGTGGTATTATAAAATCAAAAGATCTTATCAAACTCGTTGGACTTTTTTGAAAGAGCCCAGATAATACAGTGAAGGTGAGATTCAATTTGAATTTGATCAATGCAAGTAATATGCTGTCTGCAATGTCATGTTCCCTCAATTTCATACACGTCATAGTTTCTTCCACACACTTCACAATACAATTGAACAGATCACAGGAGATTCCTGTGTACGCCACTAACAGTTTATTTGATGTAAGGATTACTTTCATACACTGCTGTTGGGACTAATTGAACTGTATCAACTTGAACCTCCTTGTTCTGATTATTTGGCAGCTTTGTTTGATCTGTACAAACTTCTGCTAATAACTCTAAAGATGCAGTATCACTTTCCCTGAGTGGTGACTGCATTTTTTCAGTGACTGGCAGGTTATCTTCCATCAGTTCTTCCACGGTGGTTGATTGACTAGCAGGCACATAATTTTGACGATTTTGAAAACGCAGTGACCTCCCACTGTCAGATTTCTCTACATCATGCTTTCGCATTGGAATTTTGCAAGAAGGCACCACATTTTTCTTTAATACTCTTTTAGATTTCAATGGTGTAGCTAAAACAAAAAATGAATGAGCAAATGACTGAAGGCTATGGTATAGGTAACCCAAATATCATTTTTGCAATAATTATTATTTAAAACACATTAGGAATATCAATACAATACTATTATTTACTAGTCATATACTTACTTGGATGGAAATCTTCTTCTTTGAAATGGAGTGAACAGACTAACATATATTTTGAAATTGGTTTACCAATTCGTAGTATATGAGCCCATTGTTTGGATAGCTTCAAATCTTTGGGGAATTTATGCAAACTAATACCTTTTCTGGCGTAACTTTGGCACTGAGGTACTGAACAAATACACCTCGATTTACGTTCCATAATTATTATTAAATGAATACCCCCCGAAAATTAATATCAGAAATGATGTAGGTATAACTTTATATCGACTATGTTCTTTAAACGGTATTATGATCAGCTGATTTATGTTGTTCACGTCTTCTTTAGTTGCTAATTCCTCCGCTAGGCGCCAACACTTGTCTTGCAGGTTTCCAATATTTTAGATTTAGATGATAGTGGAGGGCGATTCTCTGAACGTGAAGAGTTTAATAATCGGTATTATTCGGCAATGGTGCGTTCGAAAACATTATTCGAGATACTTAATCCGAATTCTGATAATCGAAGTAATTCTAGTATTCATAGACAGACAGAAAGTCCTGCTTATACTGCTCTGAGTCATTCGACTCTTTCAGAGCAGTACGCACACACGAAGAACGCTCGCACCCGGCTAAGATGGCAGGCGCATGCCAGGCCGGGAAATCCAAGACGGAGGTGTTGAGAGACATGGCTGTGATCGAGGCCAAATTACCTCCAAACAGCCAGGTACTTACTATACTGTCAACGGCTACCGGCCTGACCAAACATCAGGTGCGCCACCGACGCGAAAAGCGCAGAACTATAAAGACCTACTTAAACTTCAGATCAACAAAAACAAGAAGTCTAGGTCCTCCGCATTGTTCCATGAGCCTCAACCAACATTGGACAGCCCAGCCACCAAGATGATTGAAGATAATAATGGCTCTCCTCCAACGCATCAAGAAAATTCACATCCCTCAGCAGACATCAATCTAACAACGCCAATATCAAGACCTACATTGGCCCCGCAAAATGTGCGCGAAACTCCAACATTGTCAAGGGCAAGCAAGCGGGCCCGTGAGGATGATTCTCCATCAGAGGACCCCTCCATCAACATGGCCGCAAAGAGACTCCCACCACTACCGCTACAAAAACCTCGACTAGAGCCCTCTAACGAGGCACCCAACATCACTGCCTCGACGAGCAATAGCTCGTATCTCGCTCCTGTCAACAGTCAGCTCCACGATTACTTAACACAACATATGCTGGAGCTGACCGACACTGACAGTCGACTTAATCCGAACTGGGCTCTCCAGTTGCGGCGAGGATCTCGAATCTAACCTCGAGAGGTGGATCCTCGGTAACATTCAGGTTAAGGGTAAGGGGAGTAGTAGGGTAGTGGACGCTGGCGAAACGAACGCTTCTGTCAAATCCCGGCCAAACAAACATCATAAAAATTACGGCCAGAGAGATTCCGGGAGTAATAGGAGGGCTGCAATATTCAAAAAAACGCAGGACCTTTACTCTCGCAATCGCTCCGGCCTTGCTGACAAAATTTTATCTGGCCGGTCATTGGATGAGACCGACGTGCTTCCTACGCTAGCCCAGGTGGAAGACCTCTTTGGGGCCTTGTTGAGCGAGGAATCCCCTCGAGATGATGAGAGTGTCGTACTTTCGGGTACGCCTGCTTGTCCATCATACGCACCTTTCTCCGCTGAGGAGGTGAATAATGCCAAAATGAATTGGGCAAACTCGGCACCGGGCGCTGACGGTCTGCGTGTGGACCAAGTCAAACGGTGCGATAATAAAGCTCTAAGCATTGTTTTTTCAATTATTTTCATGCGGAACGTTAGAATGCGGCGGTTCATTAAATCAAGAACAACCATCGTGTTCAAACAGGGGGACCGAGCGAACCCCAGCAATTACCGGCCCATTACTATCGGGTCGGCCCTTGAGCGACTCTTACATTGTTGCATCTCCGGTCGGCTCAAGGCGGCAATCTCGCTTAACTTAAACCAACGCGGATTTACGGACATCGACGGTACGCTAGGCAATGCCGCGATAGTTGACGCATATATTCGCACGCGACGACTCGGGCAAAAATCGTTTGCCGTTGCTGCGCTCGACATACGCAAGGCGTTCGATTCTGTCTCGCACCACTCCATCAGTAGGGCCCTCAGCCGAGCTGGTGTCGAGACGGAGGTTATAAGTTACATTGAGAAAAATCTGAGCGATTCCACCACATCAATTCGCGTGGGTAACGAATTTACCCGGGAAATCTCAATTAGACGCGGGGTAAAACAGGGCGATCCCCTGAGCCCGCTTTTGTTCAATCTTGTCGTCGACGAATACCTGAGCAGGGCCAACGCTGGACCAAATCAGGCGGCATCCATCGCAAATGGAGTAAAGGTAACTGCCCTGGGGTTCGCCGACGACATCATTGTTATGTCTGACAAGCCAGAGAGGATGCCTCTACTGCTCGCTGAGGCGGAGGAGTTTTTCACCGGGAGGGGAATGGATCTCAACCCGGAGAAGTGCTCGTCCGTTTGCATCGAGTGGAAGACGGGCATCAAGAAAACGCACACCCGACCACTGTTCGAGGTGGCTGGCAAACCGATAGCAATGGTCGACGAGTTGAATTCGTTCAAATATCTCGGCCATTGTGTGAACTCAACCGGAATTTTAAAACCATCCCTAGCCAACCTTCCACAGTGGCTGGGCCGCGTTAACGCCGCTGCTCTGAAACCGGACCAAAAGCTGGCTCTGGTGCGCGACTATGTGATACCTAAACTGTTGTAAGGACTTCAGAATCCCAGGATCAACGGTCAGATTCTAAGATCGGCTGACCGCCTTATAAAGAAGGCCGTGAAAAGTATGCTCCACCTAAATTTACATACCCCAGATCCGGCGCTTTACGCCAGGTTGAGAGACGGTGGTCTAGGGATTCTGGAGCTCAGGCACCACATTCCTCAGATTTTTCTTAATAGACTGACAAACCTGTTAAACATTCAAAATGATGAAGTCCTTAGTGCTTCATTGAAGGCGGACTGTTGCAGACAGTTATTCAACCGTTTGCAGCTTCTTGCTGACGATGTTCCCGGCAATCAATTGTGGCGCGAAAAACTTATAGCGGCCCCAACGTTATCGGGGCTGCAACAGGCCTGTGAGAGCTCAGCCTCCAGGTCTTGGATTACAAACGTTCCCAGAGGATGGACGGGACGTGACTACGTTAAAGCCATCCAGCTCCGGAGCAATAACTTGCCAGTGGCGGGCATCATGTCAAATCCTACCGATGCCCGCCGGTGTAGAGCTGGATGTAATAAAGTTGAATCAATCTGTCACGTCTTGCAACAATGTCCCGCCACCCATTGGGAACGTATCAAGCGGCACAACGAAGTTGCGGGGAAGATCGCCAAGCACTGCCGCAAACAATGGAGCACTGAGGAAGAGCCTCATGTCAGGCATAGCGACGGCACACTTTTTAAGCCGGATGTTGTAGTACATCAGGCCACGCGTGTGGTTGTGTGCGATATAGGTGTCAACTGGGAGGGGTCTCAGTCATTGGAGACGTCCCACGCCGCTAAACGTACCGTCTACGATAACACAAAATTTTTAGAAGCTGCCAAACATCGGTGGCCTGGTAAGGAGATTGTCGTTGAGCCGATTGTGATTGGAGCCCGAGGTGTATGGCCTCGTTGCAACGATTTAATTACAGAGCTCCTCAAATTAACACCATCGCTCAAGGCCAGCTGCGTTCACTCGGCCCTCAAGTGGGGTAACACGATTCACGCTGCATTCGGACGCTCCGTATGGAGAAGACGCTGAGCCGTCCACCAGGCCTGGTCCACCCGCAGGCCTGTCGAAAGTGCGCGAAACCGTTATGAATGCGGGAGTGTCGGCGATCCCATTGAGGACTACAAAATCTATAATCATGTAACAACTCCGGCCTGCGTGCCAGGAGTATAATTTAGCCTCTAAGATCGAGGCACATGTATTTATTATAAAAATAAATATTTTCAATAGCCAAATGCCTTGTCATCTAATTAGTGACGCGCATGAATGGATTAACGAGATTACCACTGTCCCTACCCACTATCTAGCGAAACCACTGCCAAGGGAACGGGTTTGGAAAACTTAGCGGGGAAAGAAGACCCTGTTGAGCTTGACTCTAGTCTGGCATTGTAAGGAGACATGAGAGGTGTAGCATAAGTGGGAGATGGCAACATCGCCGGTGAAATACCACTACTTTCATCGTTTCTTTACTTACTCGGTAAGGCGAAACGCGTGCGTCGTTCGCTCACGAGGCGGCGACTGTCACGGTATTCTCGAGCCAAGGGCACGGAGTGATGAGTCGTTGCGTCGCGTACCGTTCGTCGGTTTAGCTCGTGAGGCTTCGTGCTTTGCGGGCGGCTGATGTTCGTGTCCGACGTTTTCGTACGCGTCAATTTACCTCCAGCCTGATTCGATTCGAGGACACTGCCAGGCGGGGAGTTTGACTGGGGCGGTACATCTGTCAAAGAATAACGC
>CAJUYH010003981.1:0-29405 GCA_910591685.1 Galerucella tenella | reverse complement strand
AAAAACAAATTTAAAATTTCTCGAGAACTATCAGAGTTAGATATAGGTAACCCTAATACCAACTGAAAGGTAATAAATTCCCACGTTTAACAGACCCAACAGATACAGGGTGTTCCATTTAAATTAAGCCAGAAATATATGTATTAAATGGTTAGTGTTATACTGTCATATTAAAAACACCCTGTATATGATAGCATACCAGTAAATATTGGAAACGGAATGTTAAAAGCTTCTAGTGAGATGGTGTGAAGCAAATGTTGTTATTCGTTTTTATTTTGAAGTTATTGTATTTTTTCGGAGGGTCTACAAATTATGTAAAATCGATTTATCCTGGAAACTGAACTAGATAGGTATAGGGAAATGTTAATGAACTCACATTATTTTTTATAGTACAATTCAAAAATGTGATAAAATACAGGGTGTTCCATTTAAAGGAACCTAACTTTGATACGGCACGCTTTTTTGGAGCACCCTGTATATTCCAAAATATTTTTAAATCACAGTCCCAAGTGATCTACTTAATTCTACGTCTTATTTTTTCTAATTATATTTGCCATTAAGACGCCAGAGAATAGTTCGTTCATAGTGCCCCACCCTGTATATACAGCATTATAATCTCGTTTATAGCGCAATAGCTCCTGAACTATAAATGTTACCGGAAAAATTTTTCAATAAAATTTATAGAAAATTTCATGCTCTACAATTCAGGTACCACCATTTCCAATTTATCATTGACCATTAAATAAATATCTAGCAAAAACCATATTGAAAAAAGTTTGGAGCGCTATAATTGAAAACCTATGCATTATACAAAAAAAGTTTTGAATAAAAAAGATGGAAAATATTATCATCTACAATAATAATTTCAACAATTTTTGTCGTACGATGCGCGGTTCGCGAGATATTGATTAAAACGTGTGTTTCAAGATGGCGGCTGAAGTGAAGCCCCCCCCCCATGACGCCAACCTGGATTTACATTCAGGGGACACCCCTGAACATATTCAAATAAGAAAATCTGTTCCCGTACATTTTTTTCAGAACCCACTTTTTTGGCTGGTGCTCTTGGACTACCTGGATTGGTGAATTAAGTCTTAAGAATTTTGTAGATAATCTTTAGTGTGTAGGTCATTTTCGACAAGGAAAATCATTCTGAGATATATGATCATTGATCATACCTAAAGAAAATTGTGCATCAGGTATCAACTCTTCTCAGGAGAAAATAGCAGATCCATTCAATTCTATGAATGAAGCAAAATGCGAATTATTGACTCAATTGTGGCACTGAAATTAATACATATTATAATTATCAGTATATTGGTGAATTATCCATTATTCCATCTTTTTCTAATCGGTTTTAGCTCGTTAACATCTGCAACTGATAGTGTTGCTTATGAAATGATTGATCAAATGGGCCAATCAATGAGAGCAAATCATTCCATTCAGTTCCAAAGTTCACGTGCTGTGGTCCTTAACAGGCTAACCGTTTTTTCAGTAGGTCTTTGGAGTACAGTGACCGGTGAGTAATCCCGTCACTTTTCCTATTGGACCCATGCTGAGGTTTAATATATCGTTAATCAGCGACTTGTAGAGTTTTTTTGCTGCAGTTTTTGATATTTCAGTATATTCAGTTTTCATTGCCCCAATACCCTTCTGCTCTGGGACCAACACAAGTGACACCCTATTGTGGCTAGGCAGGGTGTAGAGTTTTAGAAGGCAGTCCAAGACTAGTCTGGAACTGATCTATGGACATGCTAAAGATTTCAGCCAATTGATAGTTCATTATTGTACTAATATTCCTGAACTTTTTCAATGTGGCATTATTTTACACTAATTTATGATATTCATCAAACAAAAGTGATAAGGATAACAATTATTGATGCTAGATTATATCATTGTCTCAATTTCACGTAACTACAGTCCGAAACAGTCAACGGTTCTTGATATAATTAAAAAACCATTAATTCCACATAAAAAGCAGACAAGAAGACTAAATAATGCACAAATTCACTCGAATGTACTTAAAGTTAGCTTGCAATTGGACCATTTTCCATTCTATAGACCAAAACGCGAAAGAACGCTGAAAACAGTCTAAAACAATAGGATAACACACAATAGGGGCAATTCTGTGAGCAAATGTTAAATTTTAACGCACAGTTAAAAATAAGACAATCTGCTAACCCATTTTTGCTAGTCTGTATTCATAGTAAGCTTCAAGGTATTAACGGAAAACTCTTTATTGGATACTATACATGTTGAAATTTGAATCGTAATATTGACTATGTATAGATTAAAACATTTATAATAGCGGAAACTTTGTCAAATATATCGGCGTACCGTTAATTTTCAACCACTTTTTATAGAATTGACCCTAATTTGACGTTCTTCCATACAATAACTCTCAATTTCACGTAAATACGGTCAACGCTGGAAACAGTCTAAAAAGATAAGAAAACACATAATTCGATGTTATTTCATCCAAAAAGTCTCAATCTCACGTAACTTCAGTCCGAAACAGTCAACGGTTCTCGAAATGAGTTAAAAACTCTTAATTCCACTTAAAAGGCACACAGGAAGACTAAATAATGCACAAATTCACTCGAATAGAATTTAATTTAATGATTATATTTACTTTATATTATATTCTCACATTATGGTTCATATCCCTACTTTTTAAAATTCATTGTTAAATAATGTAACACACAACAAAAAACGTACGTTATATTAATAAAAAAAACATCAACACAATGATTTTTTACATCAATTTTGCTCATTACCTCAATGCTTTTAAATAATTACTCGATGTACGAGGACGTAATATTAATGCTTGATTTCAATAAACAACGTTTCATATAAAAATATTGATATTAATGACTTTGACATGGATTAATGTCCTAGTACATAGATTCTATGCCTAGTAAATATCAATTGATTAATATATTTTGAATCATTTGATAATTGAAAAACATTAACTAATCACCTAATGTACATTAATTATTAATAATCTGCATCATCATAATGGAAAAAGCAATAATAGTATACTTGAAATAAGGGATGGAAAAAAGTATCAATACGATATGGATCAAACTAAAGATTGAATGTGAAAAAATAAAACCCTTTGGCAATTCAGAATCCTCACATATATTTATTTAAAATTAAAAATAACCATAAACTTCATTTACTATTTAAAGAGCTACATAATATGTGAATTTAAGGAAATGAATTAAATTGATTTAAAACAAGTAATTATCGAACATTTGTATCTGTATAACTCACACTTGAAAAAATGCTCATAAAATATTTGACCCATGATCGTAAATTGAAGGAAATATTATGCAAATTGACAACCCTGTTGACAAATTTCGCGAAGCAGCCCGAACGGAGTCGACATGAGACGATGGGCATTTAAATGGGTATGTCCTTGTCCACCCATCTCTCTCTCTTTTTTTACTGTTCTCTGTCAATCTTTCGTATCTGTTCTCTTCATAATTTGTGGTATTAATCTATAGTCACTGACATTATTTTGTCTCATTGTGCAATGATTAACTTATGTCCTCAATGTGATTGGATTAATGTAAATGATCCTCGTATTGATGTGAAATATCATGTATTTTGGCCCAAAAATAATTTAATTATGGCATAAGTATAAAATGACCAGGCATATATTGTGATAATCATCATCATAATCATTCCATTACATTAATACTATGGAAAGGGCACTATCGTAATGACTTTGCAATTGATGATCGTGGGACATTAATATCACGTACGATATTTTTTTCTGTGAACAACGATAAAAATCCAATTAGATCACCAATTACATATGTAAAACACCAGTACTTGGTAATTTTGTTATTGTTATATCAAATTACGTTGCCAAATATTGTCGTGAACGATAAAGTAGAATTCTTGAAATGTAGACAATATTATTACATAATTTCATGCTTCTATAGTTATTTCCCGAATATCCAAAACGTTTAGTCCAAAACTATCGACTTCGGTTAAAATAATTACCAATTAAAAAATATTTCCGCAAGAAGAAAAACCAATTTGCCGTGCACCATTTCCACATCTCTGATCCCGCTTATATTTGGCTCTGGAATCGCAATAGTTCCATTTGTTATACAAGGTACGACGTTATCGATTAATTTGTAGTATCTATTTGGATAATATAAGGCAAATTGCATATACAATCGCATTTCACAGTCTAGAGGACCATATCTGCAACGACTCGACGAGATACCATCATTTCTCTTCCCTCTAAATTTAACACCACCTCTCCTATCGTTTTCTACCACCCACATCTGGGGGAAAGCGGAAACTCTTATTATAAACATAAAATAATCAACTCAATACTATATCTTAAACAGGGAAATATATAATTATGAAAATTCATTAATTATTAAGGATAAAAAAATGCCCAAGAATTTCCAGTAAAAGTAGAAAATTGTAAAGTATTTCTTTGGTTAAAAACCTTTCGTAGTTCCCTCATATTGCTTTGTACTAATTATTTTGAGCAAGGGATGTAGTTTGGTAGTTCACACTTACCCTGAAATCCGTTATTTTTCATCATTATCCCGAACAGCCTCCCAATTACCCCTATTCATATCTATTAACGGGATTTCCCTACTTCTATCCTCCGTATTACCCACCATTCGACGTGTGGAATTAATTTAGGGAATGTATATGTCGAGTAAGTTGCAATGCTTGCCGTGTGTGAGCTTGTGTATGTCTGCTGCCTTCGTTAAATCTCCCTAAAGCCTTAATCTTGCCTTGGAGAAGAATATTACTATCACGAGTAGCTTCAAAGAACATTGTTTCTTGATTTTATTGCTGACATTCATCTTTATAAATTATTCGATTTTTTTTTTGGTGTGTTTGGGAGCTGTTCTGATGCCGGGAGCAATGCAGCCTGTTGGCTTATTGTACTCTACACCCACATTTATTCCACCCATCCAGTTATCCCCGTACCTTTGAGTAGACGATATGGGTCCATTGGATGTGTGCCATATACTTCGGGTGGCACATTGGCTTCTCCGAAGATTGTTTGTCTCCTCGAGTCCAGTGCCTCACAGTCAGGTAAGATATGGGTTACGGTCTCGGTCTCCATGCCACAAAGTCTGCAGCTGAGGTCCCCGTTATATAACCCTATTTTATGCAGGTGATCTTTTACCGGGATATGACCCGTTAAATAACCTGTAATAATTCTCAGCTTATTCCTACTGATATTCAGTAGTCCTTCGGCCCGTTTTACACATGTGTCACCTATGAAGGTTTTACTGTGTACCTGCTTTGGAGTGCTATTCCACTGGAGTTTATGTTGGCTTTGTACCCATTTTTGTATTTGCCCTCGGACTACCTTCTTTGTGGTCCCAAAAGCTGGTTCTGGTCCAACACATGCTGTTGCTGAACCTCTTCTCGCGAGTTCATCAGCTTGTTTATTTCCAGAAATACCGTTATATCCCGGCACCCACACTAATCTTACTTTAATGTGGTCTGCTAGTTCATTCAGTTCTTTCTGGCATTCTTCCTCCAGTCTGGATGTTACCTTGCGGCTGCCTGGCTGTCAGTTAGTATGTTTATCCTATGAGTGTCAGTCCTATATTTGTTAATTCTAACACATTCTAGGATAGCATAAATCTGAAATACAGAGGTATGTTCTCCTAGTGAAAAGGAGCATCTTGTGTTTCTCATTTCACTATACACACCTGCTCCTGTCCCTTCCCTATGACCCGTCTGTGTACCAGGTCTCTCCTCGGGGAAGCTTCAGTCTGCTTGGGTCTTGCCAGTCCTTTCTATGAGGTATTTCTACCTCATATTTGGGACTGGGGAGAAGTTTAATAGCCATATAGTCTGTTTTCATATCTAAAGTGGCTCCACTTATGATGTGTGAATTATTCGATTCACTTATGTCAATTATTCTTTCTGTTGAGTTTTCGGGAAATCAAACCACAATCTCATTTATCAATTTAACGTTTCGGTAGCGTTCCAGTTACCGTTATCAAGAGTAATTGAGTTTTTATGAAATTCTGGTCTCTATATGGTCTTTATCTGATACTACAAAAATGCTCGACAAATAGACAATCAATAATATTTCGAAGTTTAAGACTGCAACAAATGTGTAGTCAAACTTTTCAAGATCCATTATCAGTAGATCATATCCCGGGTAGAATGTGAAATAATCTCTTTTCTACTACTAGCTGTGGAGTTGTCAATTATTGCTCCCTCTAGCCAACTGAGAAGTGGTTAATAGTTTTTTTTTTATTAACCTAGGTTAATAATGGAAAAATTCGAATATTTTGAGAATTCAGGGATAGTAGTTCAACAAAAACTTGGGCAACATAATTTTGTATACCCAGGAGATTGTCTTTAACATATTTGCTGCTTGAAATTACCGAGCAAGATAAAACTGTTTGAATAAAAATGCCATTATTTCAAAATTCGCGCTCAACCAAAATTACGTTCATTTTTTTACATCAAGAATTTTGCATTATAGGGGTATTAAAAAAAGTGACAAACAAAAAAGCGAATGGGACCCATGGCGACTACTGACAGAAGTGGAAAGAAAAACAAATGAACCTCTTTCAAAATTGATTTTCTCACTTCCATAGCAAATGGGGAATTTTATCAAATAAATTAACCCGCTCGAAAAGCTTTGTGATACCCTCATGATAGAGAATTCTTACAAATTATTTGTGCAACATAATTTTGTATACCCAGGAGATTGTCTCAACATATTTTCTGCTTAAAATTACCTATCAAGATAAAATTATTTGAATAAAAATACCACTAGTTTGAAATTCGCGCTCAACCAAAAGTGACTGATGACATAACGAGTACGTTCATAATGTATTGAAAACTGACTGTGTACTTGTAATCCAGACGACGGGGTAAATGCTTCTCGTGGTGCGTTTGTGAATAATTTTTAATTTTTGTTCTAAATTTGGCTAGTAGTGGAAAAAATTGTATATACACCATGGTGGGGAAGACATTTAAAAGCCTCGCACCTTAGCACTAATAATTTTGGTGCTCGTTCAATCAATAATAATAGTCTTCACCACCTTAGTGTATAATATATTATTATTGTATGACCTACAACATCATAGTCTACTAAAAATGGTGGCCAGTGAATGCTCCAGAAACGGTTTTATTGACATGGCGCTTTTTCGCTTTTTTCGGAAATGTCAACAAAATGCGTTTAGTGTTCCTTTCTTTGTGATATGATGATTTTTATCTCAAAATATATTAGACCTTAATATGTATTACTCTTTATTTTTGAGAGCATTTGGTAGTTCCACTCGCCTATCACCTGGGGAAAGGTTCTTCTTGTTGGTTCTACAACATTTGCATTTGCATGTTCTTTGGAAATTCATTCATACCACCCAATCATTGTTAAAATATAATTTTGATATTATTAGTCCACTGTTCTGTATTAACGTTCCGATTTCAACTTAAACGACTTTAAGCTTTTCTACCAGGAGCTTGTCACGAACAATTTTTAATCATAATCCTTCGTGCCCCGGCTTTGGCATAACTGAGGTGTGTTTTTTAATAAGGTAATGGAGTTGAATCATAATTAATATTGATGCCCGCTTAAGGTTTTAGATTCTTCTTTGGGATGCCGGAATAAGACGAAATTATAAAAAGAAAGTGTATGTGTCAGCTCATACTGGAGTTTACTCCAAAGGCAAAAATGCTGGCCCTAATAATATTAATAATAATTGTCAAGATTTTTGCTGCAATTAAAAAATAAAATATCAGTCTTATATAAAAATTATCCACATTGAAGGCTTTTATATAAAAAAATCACAATATAAAAAATAGAAATTATCACCGTGTCCACCGTGTACCTTTCCAAGTACGTCATTGCGACGCATTTCTGTCACTTGACAACCTTCTAATATAACCTCTAAACGTATAATACAACAAATGATAAATTTCCTGGATATTTTTCACTAGTAATACCACTAGAGGTCAACTTATTTCCGGAAATTTTTTCGAGCTTATGAATTTTCTAAAAATATTCATGAGCGAGAAAAAATTTCCGGATTTAATTTGACCTCGTGTGGTATTCGGTAAGAAAATTCCACACCAAATGTGTTTCCAACAACATCAATTTTCGTCTTTATCAAGTTCTTGCAAAACAGGTTATGTCAACTTGATTATTCAGTTAACAAGGCAACTCAGTGAAACTCTAAACTAGAAATTTGTCAAAACAGCACGACGTAGAAAAATGTTTCGCTTCGGTCAAGAAAGTAAAGAAAATATTCGCCAGAATATTAAGCAGTTGACACCAGCGAATACTAGGGAATCGAAGGCAAGTGTATGGAAGCAGTTTATAAACTTTTGCACAGAAAAAGCGTATGATTTCGACAGAGCGGATATACCTGTGGAAGAACTGGCGCTCATTCTTGAAGACTATGCCTCCAACATGCGAAAAAAAGAACTCCAAAGACTACAAGGAGAGTGTTATCAAAGTTCCATTGAATTCTACAGCTAAGCAGTTGCAGGAATATTTTTTCGAAAGGTATAATCGCAAATTTAATCCATTCTCTGACATAGAATTTGTCAACGCAAGAGCTGCGAAAAATATTCTAAGCGTGGGAAGCTACAAATAGATCCAGCCAAGAGAAAGGCATGCTCATCCGCAATATCAGCAGACGAATTGATAAAGATTATTGAGCAAAGAAAGTTCTTTCACATTGCTGCTCATGAATTGGCCTGGAGAGGAAATGAAGGAGCGGCAACAACAATAGAATATTTTGTGGAGGAAATTGACAATCAAGGGAAACCAACAGTATATTGAGTATAACCCGGTTTTCTCCAAGACCACTCAAGGCGGTTCAAAAAGAATGGCCGACAGTAAGTGGTTTGTACCGAGCCTACAGTCAATGAAGAATTATGCCCAGAAGGACTGTTCAAAAAACTAATGAGCAAGCGAGACCAACTCATCAAAACGAATCGTTTATTTTTAACTCCAAATCCAAACTGGCACCACTCCAATTCTAAAGGTTGGTACAAGAACAGCCCGGTTGGAAAAAATACAATATCTTCCTGGTTCAAATCGGCGGCATCAGTGATTGGAATCGATGTCAACAAGATCAAGATAACAAATCATTCTGCGAGGGCCACTGCTGTTTCAACTCTAGCCAAAACGGGAATTGGAGAACAGCAATTAATTAAAATAACAGGGCATGGTAGCAGTCACTCCATAAAACCATATCTGCAAATTGACTCGGGCCATCATCAGGATATAATTGACCCAATGAGGTCTGCTTCAACTTCTGCAAAGACAGTCCAAGAATCTCTAAATCAAGAGCAAGCAACTTCGAATCAACCTGCCATAGTATACAATAATTGCGTTTTTAATGTAAACATCAATCATAATGGTCCATGAATTTAGAAAACATTTAAGCTTTTTGTTGAAATTAAACAAAAATTATTATGTAAACAAATGAAAATTAGATTGTCAAAAAAAATATTCTGTCATTATAGACGTCAAAAAAATTCCAGTATAATTCGCTGTTGGGTACCTACCAGGAAAAAATTTCCGATAAAATTCATCCGTTGCTATGGTGATCTGACAGAAATACACGTTCTGATTGGTTAAAAATCACAAGTGTGGAATATTCACATAAACGTACCTTCTCTTAAGCGTTAACAATACAGAATTGTACATTTTTGGAATTAGCTCAGCAAGGGCAATCCGGAAATTGCAAAAAGAGGGCTTCCTTTGAAAAAAATTGTGTTGGCGTCATCACTCGAATGTGGTTCAACCTGTATATCAGATAATAATTTGAAAAAATAGTTAATTGAAATTAAAAATCGACCTGTCTCGGAAATTTCTAATGTTATTGTTTATTTAGCTAATAATGAATTTTTGCGTTACCTTATGGACGCTCTGTATATCCAGAGCTCTCGCCTGTTTTCCTAAATGAGTTGATTATTATTTGAGGGGTGGTGAGTGGTGGAAAAAATGTGTAATTGACTCAATTTTCGTAAATGTGAAATATATTTTTGTAGTTGAAGATGTACTATAATACGATTTATTGTTCTACAACAGAAACGTTCATGTTTTCAAGGTATAAAACTCAAAAGTGATGTTCAAATATTATGAAGTAGTCGAAAGTAAAAATGAGATTTTGAAACTACTAAAAGTTTTAATAGAAGGAAAGAATTTTACGTGTTTTAAAACTTGAGTTATTTAAGTCGAGATTTTCAAATAAAAATGGCTAATTTTGCAGGCATAGAAATATTGTAAAAACTGATGAAGTTTGCTATAGAACAAAGAAGAAACATAATTCCGGGCGAAATTCTTCTTTTCAAGTATATAAGTTTTAAACCGTCAGCCATAAATCCAATCTTTCGAAACAATGATAAATTTCTAAGGAAATAAAATGAAAATCTGATATAACAAAAGATTTATACTGACCTTTATAATGTAAGAAATTTGTTATGAATGATTGTTATGAAGGAGGTATCAAAATATTTATGAAATATTTACAAACTTATTTTTCATCTGCATGTAAACCCATTAATACAAGCGATGTATTCAAAAGGAGTTTGAAAATTTCAGAATAAATTTAACTTCAAGAAAGTTACTTTCAACGTGGATAACAAATTAAGAAAAAGTTACCCTCTTCAATGCCATCGAAAATATAAATAAGGGGAGTGAAAATTTACACTATATTACAAAATTGGAACACAAATTTAATATCATGTGAATATACAGGGTGTTATATTGGAAAATTTATAAATTTAGGTTATATCCTGAAAACTGTAACCAAAAAAATAGACAGATGTCAAAGGTAATAGTTTAATACTATTAAAACGCTTCAGAGTCTTTGGAAATCAAAGAACTAAGACCTTTCACCAAGAAGCAACAACTACTTCCCAGGCTGTATGCCACGAAAGACATTGAATTACACTCCAAAGTTGAACGGTGCTAGTATATCTGCCAGATAGAACCAACCATTTCAGTTTGCAATTCGAAAATATTTATCTTTCGTATGTAGAATCTCATATAGGAGCAACAGTGAGCACTTATGCATAAAATTTTATATCTCCAAAAGAAAACAAAATACTCACCCCCCATGAATCACTCACCACTCTAGACCATAGAGATACGACAGATAGATGCAACAAGCCATAGGGCGATGTGAAGTGGAAATGTCCATCTGAGCTCCTGAGAGAGAGAAAGAGTTGAACAATCAGAGGTTTTTCTGTCTGTGTCTGTGTATAGCATACACGCTATTAGAGAAATCAGCCTATACCTCCTACTTCCTATCTTTCTTTTACATGCTGACGGGTTCCGAACTGGCTTGTTACCTCTATCTGTACTATCTCTACACTCTGAAAAAGATTTTCTTGAATAAAAGAAATTTTTTTTAGGAGAAACAAATTTGAAGTTTGAATAGAGTCAACCAAACAGAGGTGTTAAGTTAAAATTTCGGTTTGTTTAAAATTTCAAACAAGAGTTTGGTATCATTCAAACTAATTGTAGTGTTATATAAACATTCAGGTGCTTAGATTTAAGGAAATTATATCTTCAATCCAAACTCCAAGTTTAAATGGAACAATACATTTTTTAAAACTTCAAAATAATTTCTTTCGTGCAAACTCGAGTTGTTTAGTTTAATTGATGTAAATCAAATAATCCTTTTATTACGTATTTTTATAATGAGTTATATTAAAGAGTGTTTGTGCAGCATTGACAAAGTTCTACAAAACTTAAACCAAATTCGAAAAGTCTAGATTACTGAAAAGGTAATTTAAGTGAAAAGTCTTGCTATCTGTCCAAACATATTTATTGAAGAATTATATAACACAAACATAGAATGATTGATTTTGAGTACTACTACTACTTGTAAACACGTGTCGAAATATACAAAACTTAAAAAGTACCCACATACATAGAGACGAATTCAAGGATTAATCTATGTAGACAACTAACCCGGTTAGTTTTGTACTGGGAAACTATGATTGCCACTCAAAACACAAATATATACATAGCAGCAAAACACTTCCTTAGGTGGGACAGTTCACACACATCCAGTAAATCCATAACTTGGCCACAGGTTAATGATGAGATCTTTTTTAAAATGTGACTTGGCAGTAAATGCTCAATTTTAAAATATAACCGTTGTATGCATACAATCCATACAAAACACCATAATATAAATAAATTGAACTTTTAACGGGTTTTGTCTCTGATCGTATGCATACAATACCTACGGTCCTAAACACACCGAGTACAGACACAAGGGCCGAGTACCTATTTACTTATTATCTGCAGTCCAACTACTACTATGACGAAACGAGAGGGGTGAGGTTTTCACGTTTCAATGCTCGTGATTGGGTGTTTAATTTCTTTAAAACGAAGAATTTAGAAATGTTTTTTAATTTCAAAGAAATATATTCTTTGAACCAATTCATTATCTATAAGAATTTTATATTTTGATTTAAACAAATTTATATATTTCCAACAAAAATTTCCTTTATTTCTAATAATTGCCATATTTGAAACAAATAAATGTAAACTTTAATTTCAAACAATTCATAATCTATATTTAAACAGTTCAAATTTCTTCATTCAACACCTATTGCTTTGAGTTAAACAACATTTGTTATTATTATAAAATGTTTATTGAATAAATGTAATTGTTCAATTCAAACCAACCGTTTTCAGCGTAAATGAATATTCTTCAAGTTAAATAATTGCAATATTTGGAAGAAAGTTATCCAAATAGTAATTGCAAACAATTTATAATTTCAATTCAAACAATTTGAATTTTTTAATTGAACACTCAATTCTTTTGCATTTATTACAAATTGTTAATTCTAAACAAATCATTTTCAAACAAATACGTCTACTTCAACCAAACAATCCTTTTTCAGAGTGTATGCTCTAGCTAGACTCAGCTGGTCTCCATACACTCTTCGGAGAGAGGAATGCGACATTGTTTCTCTGTTGCTCTATAGCTGTATATCTCTTGCACTCACAGAATGGCAATGCGGAACATAATTATTTGCCGAATTTAACCTTTAACCTTTAACGATGAAACCTATGAAATCCAGCAGTCTCCTCAAAATTAGGAGACTCTGTACATAACAATATAATAATATATAGGTAAATTACTGCAAAAAGGAATCTTTTAATAGTAATTATTTTAATACAAAACAAAAAGATAAATTGTACATCTTAAAATCAACCATTAAAACGTTGAAGTTCCGAGATCTGCGCTAATCCGCAAAACGGTCTGTCATAGTTAGTTATTGCATTGTCATTAAGTCTAGGATACTCTAAAACTTTGTTAATTAAAACTCGAAAAGTAAGTTTATAATAACGATGATTTGAGCAGGTAGAGAATTAAATGCATAATTTCGTTATCGAGTTTTAATAGGGATCAAGAATATCTCGAGTATAAAGAAATGACTTAGTTGCATTTAATGTTAACAATATGCCTAACAAGGCAGCCTTGGTATATATTTGGTCAGGGAAATGGGAGAAAAGGGAAAATATGAATATCGTCACTGAGAAAGATCAAGAAGAAACTATAATACACAAAGTCTTTTTCAACTCAAAATTGAAATTTTCATGCAGTGATTTATTTGTGACAATAAAAATCTTATTATGTCAAATGAATATAATTTCCCATATACGGCCTAACTAATATTTGATTTGTCGTTAAGAAAGGATTTGTTTCAAGTTCGGAAAGTAATATTCTATTCTGTCGAAAATTACATTTATTCTTGTAAAAATGTATCATATTTGTCTCAAACAACATTAATTGAGGTTCCTATAATGACAAAATAGTTATATTAATCTTTGAAAGCATTTAAATTAAATAAAGTAGTTTTCCAATAACAAATACTTATTTTCGCAAGCTAACTATATTGTTTTATTATAAAAAAATTACTTTATGGCAGAATGACATTTCTTTGTCATGAAAAAATTTATTGTATCGGTAATAGTTATTTGTATACTAAGGCCGCAAAATGCTTTTTCGCGTTCCGAGAGAGAGATTATCGCCGAGGCCGCTCCGGCCGAGGCAAGATAATCTCGAGGTCGCGAAAACATTTCGCGGCCATAGTATACACAATATTTTTCGTGCAACCGTGAAAATTACATAATTTCAATAAACATTATGTCTCTTTAGAAAAGACAGTTAGTTTTTGGTTCGAAATACGTTGTTATTGTCATATTTCAGAAATGTCAAATGCTGTAGTGGCGTTCAGTTTGCCGGCAGTCACTATGGGAACGGCCGTAAAAATTTTTGTCGGCCGTCACTCTGGGTAACGGCCGCAAAATGATATGTTGCGGCTGCAAAATGCTTGTTTTGCGTCCGGTTGCACGAAAAATATATTTCTTTATAAGTATATTGTCTGTGTTAGCGATATGTTTTTTATTCGTAAAAAATGTATCTACCCAGCAAATCAAATTTTTTTGTTGGAAACAAATGTTCCTTTCTCAAGAAAACTATTAATTTTTACTAAAATTCAACATATTTATCATAACCGAACCATAATTTTCATAAACATTATATTGCCTTATAGCGAAAAAATATATTTCCCTAAAAAACCGAATTATTTATGGTATTGTTTTTTGTTTATGGAAGTTACCTACATGCACTATTCAATACACTGAGATTTTGAAATGTTTCTAAATATTTATAAATATATTAAAAGTTCACGGTGTATTAAGCAGTATCGGTAACTTCCACACGGTTCTCTAAATAAGTAGGTTACTTGGGAAAATATATTTTCATGGTAAAGAAATACATTTTTTCACAAATATATGTCTAAGCCGTTTCCAGACTATGTCGAAGTTGACTTCCGTTTTGTATGTGTGGACTAGTCGATCGAATTGGTCGATGGTTAGTCTGGACACGGATTAAAATTACAGTATTTTTATGACAAACATGTTTAAATCTAATAAAAATTAATGGTCTCTATTTATGCATTAAACTGTTTAGTAGGAAAGCAGGATAGGAATAAAAAACTTGCTGCTGAATATTTTGATCTATTAAAAAGAAAACTACACATTTTTAAAAAAGATACCATACATTTATAAAATGGAAACCATACATTGTAAAAATTAAACATACCTACATGATCTAAAACATAACCAACAATGGTATTCACAAGATAGCCTTGTCTATCCTTGAGTGTGCTCATTAATGCTTTCCCCATAGTAGTTTTTTGGAGTTCTTGGAGTAGATCTGACAGGTTTAATTGAGAAATGTGTATGTTTGAGGTACATTTCGCTTGTTTGTTACTTCTACCTACTTGAATATAATTGTCATTTATTTCCTTACCTTCAAAGATATCTCACAATTCTTGTAATCGCCATGAGTTTAACAATAAATTCATTCTTTTATTAAACTTATTTTCGTCCAGAGCACTTTAACCACATACTTCACAAAAACAAAATAATTAGTAAAATTGCAAAAACTGATCTAATTTCACATGCAGACTGACGCCAAACGTATACAGGTGGTGACAGTTACTGAATAATAGAGAAGGGTGGGGTGAAAATTATTTGTTCCAATTGCCACATAATTTGTAGGCTAATGTGATTTCTTACGGGTGAAAAAATATATGATTTGTAGCAAATAAGTTTTTTTTCTCGTAACAATAAATGTACAATTATACTGAAATACTTATTTTTTCGGTATAAAGTAGATCTTATTTGAGGCTGATTAGGCTTATTTGAAAAATGAAAATTTATGTCAAAACTTTCAAATGAATATTCAATTTGTTGTTTTTTTCTGAGTAATGAAAGCAATTTTTACCCAAATAGCATCGTTATATTTTATAATAAAATATTATATTGTGCTTCGTAGACTTTTATGGTTTCTGAAGAAGAATAGTATGAAGGTGTGCATAAAGGAGAACAAATTTTTTTACATTAAAGAAATTACACTCGAATAAATCATTTTTTTATATCAAAATTTCCCAATATTTTCACGTTAATATGGCTTCTTAATTATAAATAAGCAATGTTAGCTTTAAACAAAGGGGGGACAAACAAATCAGTTTATATGTCTTCTCTCGGTTTGAGGACTACGGAATACATTTTTTCCATATCGTTTTGGGAATCGAGGACATGGTTGAATTGACTATTTTTCTTGTAGTCCTTATCCATCCTTATCCATCGACATGTTTCGAACCTGCTAGCCACCTTAGAGACTAACATCGAGAATTCTCATAATAGAAAAGTTGTTGGACTCACAACGAAGTCATTTACAAACATTCAGTCTGTTATGATCCGGAATGGAAAATGCCCTTGGGAACCTTGCCTAATAAAGAAATTTTATCTATTACTGTTAAAACCAAACAGGTCTTTGATATCGAGTTGCGAGTATGTACTTTGCAATTGGTCTCCACAGCTCTGTAGTCGAACCTCTCCTATACGCATAAAAAAAGAACATATAACTTTAGAATATTCATCTATTGTACCTCTAATTGTACCTAGTAACTTATCAGAATCCTAGGGCCCAACACCTAGGAGACTACTGGATAGAAGTGGAATATTTACCCAAGCTAGATCCTGCAGATATCCTAATATCAATCCTGCAGATCTCCTACGGGAAATAGGACTTTAGGTGCTACTAATGTCACCCCAATATGCATACATACATAAATTCCCAGTAACCCGAGACTCATCCTCAGTTCAAAATGTCATCTTTTATTTCAAGGAGCTAGCTTAGAATGAGTGCAGGTATTGGTTCAATCGTTCCAATTTCCATTGGATACCATATTGAATACATGAAGGCACCTAGGATACTCCTGGATGGAAAAAGGACATTTACCTAAGTTAAATCCTGCAGATATCCTAAAATTTCTCCTGGAAATAGGATTAAACGAGCTACTAGTCTTGACACTTTCCATAGGAACTAAATGGAAGTAAAGAGGGACAATAGATTTTTTATCCCTCAGTGAATATCACTCCATATACACAGATACTCATCCTGAATACATGCTCTTATCCGCTTTAACATCCCCAGCTAGGTATTCTTATTGGGCTATCCGTTAAAATATATATGAAATTTCTCATAGTGCTCTTATATTTAAATATTGGCAGTTCGGTATCAACTCGAATATTGATTATAGTAATATTGAATGGTTAACATTCAGAACATCACATGCATGAAATTTATTCGTATTGAATTTTTAAAATCGAATGCAGGATATTGCTCGCGCTGCAAGCGTAGTTAAAAATAATTTCTCGGATAATGGTGCTATTTGAGGATTCGGAAAATATATATTATAAAATGAAAAGCATCGCGGAAAATGGGCTGTTATTGTAAAATGAATCGCATATGCCGCCATATGGTGGTATATAGAATGGAATAGCCAATATATTTTTACAATTTTTCTGCAGGGGGTGGTGGTGCTACGTTCCATATCTACGGCTATTTCGATTGCATTCTCGATTGGTACGAGTTCGGGGGATTGTAAAATAGTATTATTGTAAATACATCAATATGAAGCGAATATAAGAATATTCGAGGGCATATATTTTATGTTATTATTTAATATTGTTTATGCCAAACCAATACATTATTGTGTTTTCATACCTTAGATACCATCTACATAATGGATTACTTTATGACACTGTTGCCTGCACCCGGTGTCCAGTTTATTTATAGTGAACAAGACAGGTAACAAAAATATATATTCTATTTCTTATTAAAATTGGAGTTTATTAAACAATTTTTCATTTCAGAAAATCTTCAAAAACAAGCTCATATACAATAAGAGGGTAACAAACACCCTTGGAACGACTAGTACGTACTATTCGCCTTACACTATCTGAATATTGCTTACATTGAGTAGTTTATGTTATAAATTAGAGCATGAAATTCATTAATATTAAGTTACTAAGTTAAGTTGAAATTATGGTTCTTATAGAAATAAAGAATATGTATAATAAAGTTGCACTAAGTGTTTCAATTACTTCTATTATTGTATTTTCTAGGATCCAGGGAGTGAGAGCACAGATCCAAAGTGTGGAATTTCTGATTATATTATACTGGAAAGATCTTACTTGAATACTTTGATGGTGGTGTCCGACTGCATCCAGAGTTCTGCAGATCTCAGATGAAGACTAGGGGACTAGGTGTAAGCTTGGTATCATGCATGCAAGATTTAATAAAGTGACATGCACACTAAGCAAGAATGAAAGTAAGCGTGAAGATAGAAGGCCTAAAATAATGTTAGTGATCGCATTAGATTTAACGTAACTTGTAAAATGTAAGTACAAACCTTTGGTGGAATGTGGCCTGATATGTATGAGGTTTCTATTTTATTTAAGACCCCTCACTAATCCTCAAAAAGTTGAGTATGTCTCCCAGACATAAAAATTGAAGAGTCCTTAATAAAAATGGGATATGGATGGCACAGATATCCGAAGATTTTCGATAGTTTTTCCCAAAACTGTTATGGACCATTCATCACCCATTGAAAACCCAAAAAACCGTGATTTCTCTGACAGTTGACCTTAAGAAAAATGGCCTTTTACATATTGGTTATTAATCAAATTAAGAGAAGGTCAAGGTCACCACATTTAATAATTTGGATTGATACCAAGCTGATACACTTCTTCCCTGTGGTCTTGTCTTTATAGACTAGCAGGCTGATTTTAATTATTCTGATTATTTTTTTCACTTGTCAAAATCTGACATTTTGGTGGTTTTAACCAATAGCAATACATTATTCTAGCCAATCATTCGGTATTATACTGATAATTCTGCTTCCTCATCGATAAAACCTTGTTTACATCAAAACGTCAAAATTTTACTTTGAATTTGTCATTATTGACAACTAAAAGTGCTTCGAAGTTAATTGAAAAATGAACACAAACCGATTGAGTGAGTGCCATCACCCAAGAGAATATTAAACATTCAGGTAATACAAAATTTTTAATTTATGAAAAAAATAATCTTCCCAAATACAACTCGCTCTTCAAATTTTATCACATAATTTTTTATTTTCATCACTCAAACTTGTTTATTTGAGGCAAAAACATTCAAACAAACCGAATTTAGATAAAATCCCTCGTCCTAACGGACTCGTGATTTTATCAATCGGTTTGTTTTCATATTCTTGCCAAATAAACAAGTTTTCGTGAAAAAGAATAAATTATCGATAAAATTTGAAGCACTCGTGGTATTACCTTTGATTATTGTTGCTTTATTTATTTATTTTTGTTTTGATTTCTTAGTAATATTTTTATTATTATTAAATGCTTTTATAAACAAGAGTGATTTTTGATATTCCTAATGCTATGAACCCGTAACAACACGCGCGATCATTAAAGCAGCTTTCGATTAACTTTTAACGAAATATAATTATATAAGGTTGTCCAAAAAAAAACCGGAATTTCCTTTTTTATTGATAGGTATTTTTTTTATTTATAGGTCGATTTTATTGATGTTGGTTTTGTTTAAAAGATAATTGATCAAGACACACTACTAATCTAATATTTCGCGTTTTGTTTAAAAAACAAAATGGCGGACACATCCAAACTTTAAAACTGACTGGAAATTTTTTGTTTCGCACTGTATATGTTTGCGAATTATTTTACGAAAGTTCAGACATTTGTGAATGTGTGAATGTAACGAGAGGTCAAACATAGAAATCGGTCAAAAATTGTCTGATGTATGGCTCGAAAAAAACAAGTATGTTATTTTGTTTTTTTCGAGCCACCTTTGATAATAATTTGTAACACTAAAGTTAATATTAAAAACTTGAAAATTGCTTATATCATAGGCCGGGATATTAAATTACATACTCCCATCCTTTGGAAATCGAAGGAACTTTATTTTATTCGAATAAAATTTATTTGGACAGTCTCTGTATGAACAATACACTCCGCCGTGATGTTTATTCATTTTATAAGAATAATAGTCTATACCACTATATTTTTATAGTTAATTATTACCACAACGCACAATCGATTACTCAAATAACACAATTAATATCGCCGATTGAACACCTTCAAACAATGAAGCAAACAAAAGTGGCGTTATGAATTCTTAGCACAGATTACAAGTGATTTTGAGCATATTTTGACGTTTTGAGCCAAGCCGTCACCGTTATTGTGCATGGTTGCCAAATATTTGGTTTGTGAAAAAAAGTATATATTTATGGTATGATTTTCATACATTGTAATCTTTTCAATTGTATAATTCTTTTAATGTTAATAAAATTGATTTAAAATAAGTAATTATCGAATATTTGTATCTGTATACTCAAAAATAATGCTTATAAAATATTTGACCTATGATCGTAAATATTATGCAAATTGACAACCCTGTTGAGATATTTCGCGAAGCATCCCGAACGGAGTCGACATACGACGATGGACATTTAAATGGGTATGTCCACCCATCTCTCTCTCTTTTGTCTCTGTCAAGCTTTCGTATCTGTTCTCTTTATAATCTAGGCCTCAATGGTAATTCAGAAAGTGTTAAAATATCTCTACCTATCCGTTAAAAAAATCTATTTCTTCAGTATCCTTTTTCTGGAAGACTTTGTAGAGGCCAAAATAATTTGAGAATGTAACTCAATTGATGTCAAGTGATTTTTGCATCGCATTCCAAATAACACCGTTATAATGACGCACTAAATGGACACACGGTATACGTATATTTAGAATCAAACTTCATCCTAAAAAGAAGGTAACTGCAACTCTGTAATAAAACCGTCAGAAGACATTTATTTACCGACCAACTTTTTATTTTATTTAAAACTATTATTCATTCCTTTTAAAATTTTTTTTTTCAAAATTTGTGGAATGTAATTTTATCGTCGTAATATATTACAAGAAATAGTATCAAATTTGTTCATAAGCACAGCCACAAGTATAAGAATGTGTCACGAGAAGCCACATTATCGAGTAAAAAGTAGCCGGGTTCGACCGTTATATTTCTTAGTTTTTGCCGAGCTCTACTCTGACATTCCTATATAGGAAGTTTCTAGATTTATGTTCGAAACTCGGTCGGACTACGTTCTAGAATTTTTATAGGCTTATAGTTCGGTGGCTGAACCACTTTTTGTTTGAAAAATTCTATTATTAAACTAGCAAATTAATAGTTTCGAAATCGCTTCTTTGAGAAATTTTATCAAAGGTAATACCACGAGTGCTTCAAATTTTATCGATAATTTTTTCTTTTTCACGAAAACTTGTTTATTTGGCAAGAATATGAAAACAAACCGATTGATAAAATCACGAGTCCGTCAGGACGAGGGATTTTATCTAAATTCGGTTTGTTTGAATGTTTTTGCCTAAAATAAACAAGTTTGAGTGATGAAAATAAAAAATTATGTGATAAAATTTGAAGAGCGAGTTGTATTTGGGAAGATTATTTTTTTCATAAATTAAAAATTTTTTATTACCCGAATGTTTAATATTCTCTTGGGTGATGGCACTCAATCGGTTTGTGTTCATTTTTCAATAAACTTCGAAGCACTTTTACTTGTCAATAATGACAAATTCAAAGTAAAATTTTGACGTTTCGATGTAAACAAGGTTTTATCGATGAGGAAGCAGAATTATCAGTATAATACCGAATGATTGGCTAGAATAATGTATTGCTATTGGTTAAAACCACCAAAATGTCAGATTTTGACAAGTGAAAAAAATAATCAGACAGATATATCGAAAAATACGGAATCTCTTACGTCCTCAGAAAATTTTAAATTTTTGTAAACTTATTAAGTACATGATAATACAGTAACCCTTAAAATTTGAAGTCTAATTATAAAAATGAATGAAAAAAATTATTCACTAGTTAGTTGTGAAGCTCAACAATTTATTTAAATATATTCAACAAGTATATAACGATGTCTATTGTCCACAAAAAATGAATATTAATCATTATATACGAGTAGAATATACTATACTATTTTGCACACCACTATTAATGTATTTTAGAGTTTCATTCGTTTCCTATATCATATTTCCTAGTAATTTCAGTGTAATAATTAAAATTCTTGCAATCAGCTATATATTATTTAAAACGTCTCTTTATTTTAGTTTTGACCTCGGTTTTGACATCATCAGACAATAGCTTGATAAACTATTTATTATATGTCTCCGTAACTTAGTGGATAAGAGGTCTGACTACGTGAAATGAACAATTGTAGGCATAAGGTTCGAATCCTGGTCACCGTGATAATTTTTTTATTTATTATGTTGTATATAAATTTGTTGTATATAAATTTGGGATCTAGGTGAATTTATCGAAAACAATTTATCGAATGACAATTGACCGAATACAATTTATCGAAAAACAATTTATCGAATAGGTGAATTTATCGAATGACAATTGATCAAATGCTAAATTTATTGTTTATCGAAATAACGGTAATGCTTTGAAGTTAATTTATAATTTTAACAAAAAATTGGAGGAAGAAATGCACAGTCTTCCAGAATTAGAAAAACGTTAAAATACTATAATAAAGCCTGTTAGCGTTACCCAGGAAACACCACGTGGGGGTCGGCTTACTAGTTTCCCTTTTTTTTATTTTTTTTTTGTTTTTTTTTATTTTCTTTGTTTTTTTTTTATTTATTTTTTTAATTTATTATTTTAATAAGCAGTATTATATGCGATGCCACGTAGATAGTCATGCATGTTATTGACGTCAAAGTTTTCACATAGTTGTTTAATTCTCTGAGCACAGTCTCTGTACTTTTTACGAGTACTAGTTGCTTCTTGTCCGGCTACATATTGCTCTATTTGCAATTCGTGAAGCCCCTGTTCCCTCTGGATTGCTTCAATAAACTTCCAGATATTCGGATGATCTGCTGAAATTTGCTGTTCAAAACCTCGATGCCAACCTTCTACTGAATTATTAGTTTTTGGCAAATCTTGAACTGCTGCATTAAAGCAATTCCATGAATTATGTGCAAATCGAGGGGGTCGGCGGCTGTGGCGTCGCTGTGGACGTCCTATCCACGTATCTTCAAAATAATCGACAATTGGTTGTAACTCTGGTGGCAGAATATTGTCATCGCATAATATTTCAAAAGCTTCTACCACATGTTGCGTAGGAACAAATGCTATGGCAGAAAGTAATCTCACATTCAAAGCAAAATCTGCATCTGTTTCGTATCTTGCTTTCAGACCATGTGATTGGATTTGACGAAAAACACACTGGCAAAAATGAAAAAAACAACCACGATGAGTCGAATCAGGGAATGCACTCTCCATTGCAGTGATCATGGCAGGTTCAAAATCCGTCATAATGGTTGATGGTTGTAGTAATGGTTGCAGTTCCTTAACTTGCCTTAATATCCGATGGTACGTTTCTTCTCGTTTGTCTGGTAGAAGTGCATAGATCAATGGTACAGCATTATTTTGCTTTAATCCGTGAATGGTAAACAATTGGCAAAAAAGATACGGCACAGTTTTAAAAGTACCATCGGCATACCAATGATCCGACTGTGCTAGAAGTTGAAGATTTCGTCTCGTACTAAATATTGAAATGCGATCTTCTGTGGGACCGGAATCAAATAAAAGAAACGAATCCCCACGTAAGGTGTCGGTAAATTTATCAGGAAAAATAATGGCACTACGTTGAGTAGGTAAAGCTGGAGCAGAATTCTGATTTTGGCGAATACTTCTTATTGTCCTTTTTATAACACCAACGTTTGGAAGTTGAGCTGCAGCAGCTTGACTAACTGTCGCAACAGCATTAGATACAATATAGTGAGCTGCATCTTGAGTGTTTCTTGCACTGTCACGGATGTTATCCATAACTTTACTGGCTTCTACATGTGCTGCATCAGCAGCATGATTATGATTATCACTGTTTTTAGTCACTTGATCTTCGACTGTGATAACACGTCCACCACATTTTGTTTTTTTGTAGTTTTCACATCTCCAGTAAATTTTGGTATCAACTTTTCGATCTTGATAAAATAAGTGACCATCCACATATAGTTTTTGCTTTCCCTTTTCACTATTTGTAAACAATAAGGGCATTTTTAAAATTATCTTCGAACTTCACCCAAGCACCTCAAAGTAACAATTAAATAATAAGAAGTGAATAATATTCTAAAGGGATATAATCCCCCATCGAGAGTGTTTACTTGATAATGAGCCGACCCATTGGCGACAAGCCATTACTATTACAATTGCGGAGATCACCATTAGGTACCTGCCGTAATTAGGGTTAATGACATTTAATCATTTTAAGATTCAATACTACAGAACAAAATTCTACCATCTCTTCCAAAAAATGAAACTGAAGTTTTTGATGCGCTTATAGACATGCAATTGAAAACTAATAAAGAACAGGAAACAAAACAAAGGATACGAATTGCACTTACTTCATTAAATTTAGCGTTCGGTCAAATTGTCATTCGATAAATTCACCTATTCGATAAATTATTTATTCGATAAATTGTTTTTCGATAAATTGCATTCGGTCAATTGTCATTCGATAAATTGTTTTCGATAAATTCACCGCATACCATAAATTTGTATATAAATAATCTTCAATATAATATATTCCATTTTTGGTAACACAAAAAAATAATATTAATATAATCTTTATATTGAATGAAAATTCAACACGATATCTAATTTTTGAAACTCAGGCATATAAATATGGATAACGAACGACATAAGATATAAAAATGAACGAAATATAGTTCACCCAACTTAAAAATACGAATAAACAATGACCTGTTGCGGGTTGTAGTGGATAGCCTCACCACAAACCTAACGTAACCTGACCTACATCTTCATTCTTTACAGTTAAACAATAATGTCTATATGCCAATAGTATTGAGTAAAACAAGACCAAGACTTGGATAGTCTTGGTCAGGAGATTGTCCTTAATATATTTGCTGCTTTGAAATAACCTAACAAGATGATATTATTTGAACAAAAATGCCATTAGTTCAAAATTCGCGCTCAACCAAATATGACTGATGACATAAGGAATGCGTTCATCTATGGGATGGGTGAGGCGCGAAAACAAACATTGTTAGTGTCAGTCAGACGACGGGGTAAACGCCTAGGGAGAAATCCGTTCGAACGATTAGGGCGCTCCCTACCGATTTGTAGATCGACTTTATCAAAATTTGATTTCGACATTGGAATGTGTTGTATTTTTTACGTTGATTGCAGGAAAACATGTGGATCGAGGAATGTTTTTACCTTATTGCATTATTGCCAGTAAAATTGCGCATATTAGGGTGATAGTTCGCAAACACAATAATTTCAAACGTTTTTTGAAAATAAATTTTACTAGTGGTAGTGTCAATCTGCATCAGACTACTTAATTTCAGTTTTATGTGGAAAATCGCATTTACATTCATGTACTACTCAATTTTTATAAGGATTTTTTTTATTTTGTATTTTTGTCTTGAATTTGGCTAGTGGTATGAAAAATTGTATATACACCTTATTCCGATCGGGGCATGCCCCTTGCGAAATAATTTTATTGCTGGGTCAATAATAATAGTCTTCACCAATATAGTGTATTATACAATTTTTTCCAATGACAAATCCCTAAAGAAGTATGGTTTAGAAAACATTTATTGTTGTATCAACTTTTCGCCACTTTGCGTATACGACATGTCCCAAAAAATGTATTTTATTCAGTTTGAACTCAGCTACCAGACTAATCGAGTTTCGGTGCTCTTGAGGGTTACCTCTATTCCTTACAAATCTCTTCCGGAGACCAGCACGCAAAAAAGTTATTTCCTAATGCTATTTCGTTTGTTTTTGTTAAAGAAATCGATAGGAAAATACGATATTACTGCTGAATTACGACTTTCCGAAGATAGCTTTAAACGCGCCAGAAAAAACCGGGTCACATAATATATTATATCGTGTCGTGATATAGCATTCTGGTCTGAATACGAAATACCGAATGTTTCAGGATGTTTTCTAGACGACAAATGTTTACAAGGATAGAAACAAATACAATATATTTTGGAAGAGAATATAAAGCTTTTAAAAATAATCCGATATTTATATATTGACATGTTCATGGTCTTTCCTATGGTATAAAGAGAAAAGGTATTGCACTCCGGAGTGTACCTTTCTGTGCATTTTCCAAATCTCTTTTAATTCCCGCTCGACGTCTCATTAGCAACTCCCAACCAATTTTCCAACCCCCACCATTTGACAACTGTCAATGGCTAACGCCGACACCAGACACTACCCTTTTTCTTTATCGGCTGCCACAGAGAAGAGCTATTTGGCCTGATTCTTAACTCCTGGACAAAATTAACGCACCACTTTAATTATTCTAAATATTTACAATATAAACACAAAATAAAACTTAGTTAAACTGAAACAATAATGAATACCTAAAAATTAGTCGAATATGACCTTAACATGACCTTAATTTGCCTTCTTTTTTTTTTAAATTTGTTTTTGCTGAAAATGTATAATTAAGCTATCATGCTTTCAAATTGAAAAAAGAAAAAAGAATATGTGAAACACAATACATGAATTTTGGTGAACCCTAATACCGTGTAGGGCCTCCTCTACTTCTTATTACTGCATTCATGCGTCGAGGCATGCTTGATATTAAATGTTCAACAAACGCTTTCGAAATAATCTCCCATTCATCAATAACGGCCTCTATAAGTTGGTTGTGATTAAGAACAGGAGGTCTAAGACTTCGAATCTTCTTTTTGAGATAGTCCCATAGATGCTGTATAGGATTCATGTCCGGACTGTTAGGTGGCCACTCTAATAAAGGGATATTAACATCATTTAGGTAACCAATAACCTGTCTTGCCACGTGGGGACGAGCGTTGTCCTGCATGAATAAAAAATTAGGCCCAACAAATGGAGCAAAAGGCATTACCTGTTCGACAATAATGTTATCTAAGTAATATTGGGCATTCATAGACCTCGTACGTATAGGGACTAATTCCGTACGAGCATCGAAGCAAATTCCTCCCCAAAACATTTTAGTACCAAAAGGTACTTTAGGAGAGATATTACAGCTAGCAAACCTTCCTCCTCGTCTTCGCCAGACACGCTCACGTCCATCTGGAGCTTTGAGGCTAACTCTGGTATCATCGAAGAACATAACCCGTTTCCAATCATTGATGGTCCAATTCTGATGTAGTCTTGCAAAATTCAATCTCTGAACTTTGTGTTCTCTGGTAAGCAAGGGCTTTTTGGCTGGTCTTCTATTGCTCAATTCTGCTTCATGTAAACGTCTTCTAACCGTTCGAGATGATATAGCGACGTTGCGAACATCCGCTAATTTATTTTTTAACAGATTGCTGGTAACTCTCCTGTTTCTGTGAGCACGTTGTCTCAAAAAACGATCATCAATTTGATCAGTGCAACGTTTTCGCCCTTCTCCTATTATTCGAAGGTACGAGCCTGTTTCATTATGACGTCTCACTACGCGACTGATACTGGAATGATGTCTTCCTAATAAACTAGCAACATGTCGCATTGAATATCCTTCATCCAGAAGTTCATTTTTTTTACTTGTTTTACTCGCAAATGAACTTCCAAACATGCATATGATAAAAACAATTACAAACAAACGCTTGCTTCTTACAGAAATTTTGTTTTAATCAACACTTTTTAAAAAAAATCTAACACAGATTTACTCTAAAACGAAGCTTAATAAGAATTACTGTCAAAACAAGGTATTATGTGACACTAGCTAGTTTAAATAACATCTGTCAGTATCAAACACGGTCCATAGCCTACTTGTCGTACACTAAGTTAACAATAAATAAAGATCATTGAGAAAAATATGAGTGGTGCGTTAATTTTGTCCAGGAGTTTATGAAAAAGTGGTTGAAAGAGTGATTAGCGTAATAACGTGGTTAGGGATAAAATTTTAATCACTCGTCTAGTCACGCCATCCATGTTTCGGATTCTATAGAACCAAAATCAACCACAGTTATTAAACTTCGTACGATCAATCCACGTGATTAAAGTAGTTTGAATGTATCATGCTAAGTTAGCCGATTCTGGCTCTTTTGACAGAACTTGCGCCGAAATGCATTAACGTCAAATTGCAAATTCGACGGGGTTATGTTATGCGGCCGTTATGCGGGCAGCAGACTCCGAATACTGACTGTTGTTTTTTTCAAGACTACAGTGAACACTGTTTAGTTTGTGAAATGTTTATTGATGTTATTTTTTTATTTGCACAATTAATATTCACAACACAATAATAAACAGTAACTTAAAAATGGCGTGCGATCAGTCTTTCCCTTGTGTTTCTTCCGGCAGTCAGTATGTCACGATATGAAAATTCAATAATTTATTTCTTTCCAAAAAACATTTCCAATAGCTTACTAACGATGATGGGGAGTCATTGTTTCCTAGGTCGTTGTCATCATCATCATCATCTTCGTAGTCATCATATAGATACTTTTCACTGCTTTGCACTCACTATAATCACTTTGACAATGACAAGCAAGAGTGATTGAAGCACAACCACCAGAGAAACCTGGTGGTTAAGACTAACCATATTTTGGAGGTTAGAATGGTTACAAAGTTGAACACTTTGGTGTTATAGAATCCGAAATCCGATGAAGTGGTTACCTTAATCACTGACCTTGCTTTTTACCACTCAGCTGAGTGGTTAAGCTGTAACCTTATAGAATCAATAGAATCAGGCCGTTATCAAATTATCTTCAATTTCATACTTATCTATTATATTGGACACTATCCTGGGATACTCAAGGACACCCTTGAGTACCATTACAATCGAAGGGAACTTTTATGAGACAATTTTTTCATTCCTCCCTATAATATTTTTTCTTGTGTATTTGAAATCCAATTTTCTCTCACCTTTATTCATAATTTCTTCCACCGATTTTCTTTTTCCACAAAACTTCCGTGTGGAGGGTAAAAGCAATCATCATTTCGCTGTTGATAATATTGAAATTCATTCTCAAACCTTTGAAAGTCCCGATAATAATCGGAGAGAAAATAATATTCGGTTAGATATTCGTAAAATATATACCGTTTCCCAAAATACAGAAACATTGGAGGAGTGAATTATTTTTTCACCTCTTGACATCAAAGCGGACAAGCTGTAAATTGCTAGACGTACAGTGGTCTCAGTTGTTCAGCTGCATGTGTAGGACGAAGCGGCGTTATTTTAATTTTTACGTAAAATTCACTAGAAACTCGTTACTTTGAAGATAATGGATTCGCAGACCAGTTAGCAAAAGAGTCCTACCTCTACACCGAGAGAAGAGTTATTTATAGACAAATAAACTGATTTGTTCGACTCCCCTTTGTTCAAAACTAGCATTGCTTATTTATTATTAAAAAGCCATATTAACGTGAAAATATTCAAGTAGGTAGAAGTAACATGCAAGCGAAATGTACCTCAAACATACACATTTCTCAATTAAACCTGTCAGATCTACTCCAAGAACTCCA
>CAJUYH010003980.1:15067-44489 GCA_910591685.1 Galerucella tenella | reverse complement strand
TTGACAGGAATGTCAAAATTTCCTAGCGATTTGCGGAAAAATATTTTATTTGATAGAAAAAAAAATTCCAAAGCTTTATTTGGGAGTTCCGAGTCATTCATTATTTGTTGTGAGCTTGTTAACTGAAAAAATGTGAGCTGAACAAGCTTGATATATTTTTAACATTAGAAAAGATCAAATTGAATCCACCTTATAGGATATTAGGAGACGATTTTGGTGTGGCACTTTCCAGAGTATGTAGCATTATACAAAAAACGTAAGTATACCGTTATTAGCCAGTTACCTTTACCCATTTGTGCAAGTTAAGAAAAGACTCCCTCCAGACGCAGATATGAAAATGTACAATATATTATAGATTGTTTCGAAATTTCGATTCAGAAACCAAGTGTGAATTCTTTGTTTCTATTAATGTAGTCCCTCACCATAAAGATATCGACTTCAGGTGAATTTGCAGAATCTGCTTCAATAAATCCAGTATCTACTGAGTACATCTTTAATAGCAAAAATCAGTAACACTTATAAAATTTAAAGATATCGCAGCTGTAACCAGCTTTCTTATGTGAAACACAGCGGTGTACAGAGCACAATATGCAATGTGACGTCACAGTCGGTGCTGTCGCTTTTTAACGGAGCTCCATTTTCAACCTCTAATATGTAAGTGATGGGAAAAGTTCAAGAGCTGAAAATTTCACTAGTTATTTTGATGATTCAATTTTACAAAATAACGTAAGAAAAACCGAGAAAATATTTCATTGATAACAAGCCCATTTTGAAATAGTAGTTTTCCTACAACCACTATGCAAAACACACAAATACAAGGGTATAAGATTATATAGGTACCTTATACTTTTGTCCAAAAGTTATAAATAAGCTTTTGAAGGGCCCCTCAAAATTTGGAGGCCTGAGGCAAAGTGTTCCAGCTATTCTGGATTGTGGGGACAGCTATCAAGACTAAAGGAAAAGATATTCGAATAACAAATCTAATTACATTGTTAACCATGTATTAGGACGAAAGTATAGGAATACTAAGTATATTGTTATTTTTTTTCATTACCAATTTGAATCTTTTTAGATACACTTACGGTATCAAAGACTGCATAGTCATGTTTCATTGCTACTTGAAACTGCATCAACTGAACTAATTATTAAAATTCATAAAACGTCCTTTGAAAGATAAAGAATACAGACACGGTCTTAAATTATGTGCATCTTTGGGATAATTAGTATAAAATGGGTGCCACTGAATGTATAATCAATTAATTTCGATTTAAATTTCAATGGAGACATTCGGTTATACCAACAGCCATCATAACTCATGTTTTCATTACACTGCATGAACTTTTATGTATGCTGCAGACAATCTAAAATTTGTAATTCAATTATAACAATTAATTAAAATCATTTTACAAAGAACGTCAGCAGCTAGGTAAGTCATTGAGTGTACACTATGATGCATTTTGTTATTATTTGATAACTTTCTCTTCAGCTATTGTTTTGTGTACAGGATGAATCAAAACTCTTCGGAGTATGTGTGAGTAAAGAAGATGACTTGGAAGCAGGTCCATTAGCCACAGAATTTTGTCATATTGATTTTCAGATATGTGATGAAGTTTAAAAGCGAGTTAAAATTGGACCGGTTATATCTGCTCAGGGGATATTTGAAGGTAGGTAGAAGTTTTCTTCACAGGGTGACTGAACTTAACTGTTCGATTTTGCAGTGTAATTGCTGCAGATGAGAAAAAATGTAATTAAGATCAGCACATGCATTCTCATTGCAGCTACAGGATGAAGATCGTATTATGCCAAGCTTGGTAAGATGGGCGGGAAATCTACTATAATTTATCATACTAAATAAATTTCGAAATTGTATAATTGAAAATATAGTTTGGAAGGTGTAACGTATTATATTAATAAAGTACTTGATTCAATGATATCGACTATATTTTATATTTAATATTATACAGGTCGAATAAGCATGTCTATTAGTATAAGGGCACAAACTCAAAACTTATCAAAATCGGCCCAACCGTTTAGGAGAAGTTTAGTGTGAACCTGATTGAATTGTCACCTACCGGGACTAATTGTGAATATAATCCATCCAGTTACTTACTCAAACAAACACAGACCAAATTTCATTAAAATTGGACCAACCGCTGAGGAAAATTCCAGTATGAGCCCGTTTGCAGTGCCACCTACAGTACTGGGATCAATTGTGAATCTAAACCATCCAGTTGCTTATTCAAACACACACACAAAATTCCATCAAAATCGGACGAACTGCTCATGAGGAGTTTAGTATGAACCTAATTGCAGCGCCACCTACTGGGACCAATTGTAAATCTAAACCATCCAGTACTTACTCAAACACACACACACACAAAATCACATCCAAGTTGGTGCAACCGCTTGGGAGAAAATCAGTATGAACCCAATTGCAGAATCACCTACTGGGACCAATTGTTTTTTTTTTAACTTTTTAGAAAGTATGGATTGACTTTTATACGTTTTTTACTTTTTTCTAAGTTTTAAAATTGAAACATACAGGGTGAATCACGACCAACGTAAATTGCACGAAAAGTATGTATAAAAGTATGCCTAGGTATAGGACACCATTTGAAAGACGACATTTTTTGGACACGATGAATTATTAAAATATAGGTTGTCCCATTTAAAGTAAGCCCGATATTACACATTGAATGCACTAATAATGAAACTGAATACATATTTAGTACTCATTCATGGAATACATTCAACGAATGTCCAACTATTGAGATGTAAGAGAAATTTTGCTAGCATTTGCTATATCACTGAGTTATTAATTTTTTTCGAAATGGTCACATTTTTTTAAAAAGTCAGCATAACTCGGAACCCTCTGTATTTATGTATAGGGAACCATTATGAAGGAGTACTTTATTTTTTTAGGGCAATCAGAAATTGCAATAAAATATAGGGTGTTCCATGAGAAAAAATATAACTTTGATACGCCACACTTTATTGGAACATCCTGCATATTTCAAAATAACTTTAAAATGAAGCCTATATGAATGTACAAACAACTAAAGTGAAAAACATTCCATAACTTTCACCCTAAAAACTTATTTTATTCCAGTTACAATAGAACTATTAAACACACTATATATACAATTGAGCTTCAGCATTTTCATTATCCCACTTTGTACATTAAACTTTTCTGCCGATTTCATAGCTCAAATATACTTTTTAGTAGATATTAGCATTTTTTTACACAAAATGTATTTTCCCCAAGATCCATTTGACTACAAACTGTGAAAAAATTGAACGTTCACATTATATTTCTATCTTCTACACACTTCCACGTTTAATTTTGTATATCAGAAAATTTTTTGTTCCTAATGCCAACCCTGTACGCACAATAGCTCCAAGGCTATCACTGTCTATTTATGAAAATCATAGATCTGTATTGAAAACTTATTGAAATTATATTTAAAAGTAGGCCATCCCTTGTCAGTTAGTTGTTTTTTAGGTTTGACAGCTAACAAAGTGCTGTTTTTTTAGCAAATTCTTTCTTCCACCTTCGTTTTCGTGTCAACATCGTCGCTAATCGGTATCAATACTTTTTATATAAATTATTAATTCAAATTTATTAAATAAGAAATAAAATTGTCTTTTGGTCACCGGTGTATTAACACGCGTTATTACGGATAAATAAATGAATACATTGTTTAAATTTTGTGCTTAAAAGTGATGGTTTTCATGGTTATGGCGTTTTCAAGATTTACGTAAGTACTCGATTTTAAAATACTTATTGTTTATTTTATTGAAATATTTTCCGTGCAATTGAAATTTTTAATCATTAATCAATTATAAAAATGTATACTGGTATAGTTTTCTTTGGAGGTACATTGTAACATTCTTTGCAGGTCATAGGTCATGATATATTTCAGTATATTATAATTTTTAAAAGCTGTCTAATAAAGTACTAGTCAGAGCTTGCAATCAATTGTGTCAAATACCTATTTAATAATAATATGCTAAATTTCGACTTATACATACACGCAGCTGTCTTTGTACTGATGGCATGAAATTACGAAATATGTTTAAAATCTTATATTGAAGTCGTGAATTATTAATAGTAATATAATTTATAAAGTGATGTAATTATTTTCCATAAATATATTCCAAGATGCATTCGATACAAGAATCTAGATATATTTAATATAATAATTAATTAAGTTCACGGTAATTTTTTTTGATGCTGGAGTTTGTGGGGTGGTCACCGCCACAGTTGGTACAGGAAGGCTTATCGAGTTTGTCACATTTGTCGGATTTGTGGTCGTGACTACCACAGTGAGGGCAGGTGTAAAGCTTGGCTTTACATTCGGTTGTAAAATGACCTAGTTTTGTACATCGAGTACAATATTTTGGGACGGGTGGAAGTGGATTTGCGTTTGTGATTACTCTGATTAGGGTGGTTGGAGTGTTTGTGGATTTGGAGACGATTCTCCAGCATTTCAAGAATTTTAGCTGAAGATCTTTGAGAAGATCAAATATTTCTTCATTGGAGATGGTTTTGTCAACTCTAGTGATGACGAAAGAATTTCGTTTCTGTTCAGAAGGATGAAAAGTTCCTTCTGAGAGCAGAATTTTGGAAGGAGACTTCGTAGGTTAAGGGTTTGAAGTGAAATAGAAGAAGATTTTTGGGAGCGGGAAGATTTTGAGGAAGAAGTCTGAACTGAGACTTCATCGATTTGGCTTGAAGAGTTTCCGCTGATGGAGGAGGCCTGAGAGAAGCGAGATGGAATTAAGGATGCAGGAGACTTTGCTACCTGAGCGTAGGACTGGGATTTGTGGATGCTGAAATTTTTCTTTAAGACTTCGATGGATTTGAGAATAGAGGCTTTCGCATCTGGTGGAAGGAGATTAATCTGGGTTTCAAGGAAAGGAAATTTTTCCTTGCCAGCATCGAGCTTTTAATCGATAGGTGATGAAACGAGGGTTTCCATCAATGGGCGGGGTTTTTCAGAAGATTTGGAATGTTTTGTCGGAGTAGAAGTGGAGTTTTTAGATGACAATGGGGTTTCGGAGGGCAATTGAGGAAATTCCTCATCGCTGTCCTTTTTCTTGCATCGGGTACGACGCATGATAGGATGGAGTAGGGTTTTGTGGTCTTTTGCTCTGTGGAACACCGGTATATGTACTTTTATTAAAGAGGTTTCTGAAAAGAAGCCGTCTCTAGGTGTCTTTCGTAGATTTACGTCGTTTTGTTGTGGGTGTGGTCTAATTCCGTGGGCAGTTGCAGATAACTGACTTGGATGGTACAGTATGTCGCTACGTCCTTACTCGCATTTAATTTGGCATATTATACGGGACGTCGCCCGTTGAGCGCTCTTATTTTAGAACATTGTTTATAATTGGTTGCTCGTGTTTTATATTTATGTTGTATAGATTTTTTAAATGTATTAGCAAAGCTTAAACACTAAATATTTTGTAATATTTGCTAATACAAAATTACGGATTTATTTTTATAATAAAGATATTATATAAACAAGTACATTAGTAAAATATAAAGCATAAAGTTGGGCTTGTTCGCATTTTTTTGGAAATCTTAGCTGTATGGATGACGTAAACGAAGTTCTTTTAACTATTGGTTCTGAACTAACAAAATAATGCCTAGAACAGTTCACTTTTCCTACAGAAACTAAAAATGTGCCTTTAAAAGTGTTTACAACAGATTACCAAAATCTATCAAGCCCAGAAGGAAATGCTTTAGTGTATGTTACGGGGTATTTGTTAAAAAATGTCTAATACAACATCCATGTGAAACATGCTTAAAGTTTGCCCATTCGGCTGATAATTTAATAAACAGAGAAACTTTTTTCTGTAAACTAAAAGCTTACACCACAAAGAAGGATGAATTTAGTGACTTATGTGTACCATCAAGGGACATTGTTGAGAACGTTATTGCGATGGAAAATATATTTATCGAAAAATTCAATTCTATAGCTAATCAAAGGGGAATCGGTCAGATCCTTTTGAACGAATTTACTAAATTTTCTTTTCATCATCCATGTAATCAATTTCCTTTCAAATATTATGCAAGTCTATGCAGAGTCCGTATATATATTTTACTCTCAAATGTATATTGAAAGATTTGAAAGACAATAGATTAAATTGAACACATAAACCAAACTCCAAACTTAGTATTTTACAACATTTATAAAAATTCCTAATAAAGTCCTGCAGCTGCTTCTCTTTTTACTGTTTTAACCCGCCGTCACTCGCACCGCTAGAAAAAATCTAACAATTTTGAAAAATCAGTAATTTTTTGTCAACTTGCGGTTTTTTGGCCGAGCCTTCATGAATGTTATCACGGCCTTACTCATAACACACATTCGTTTTTTTAATTAATATATTTTTGACTTTAAACTTCGTTTATTTTATATTAATGTGTATTTTATTTTAATTAATATTTTAATAACCAAGTACAAAATATGTTAATTAAATAATTCTTAACCCACCTGGTCAATAAATAAGTGAAATAAATAAATAAATAAATAATAAATAAAATAAATAAATAAAATAACCAAATGTCAGATAAAATCTAACACGCGAGCGAACGTGTAAAAAAAGGGGACGCGAGTTACGGCGGGTTAACCATGTCAATCCAAGAAATACGCGTTATTTAAAGATCAAAATTTAAGATTTAGTGGCCCTATTATTCTGGTGGCTAATGAGTATATGTAATTTAATTTGTGATAAATATCTGATAGATTATCAATAAGTATCACAAAATTACCAAGATGCTGGATAAAAACTGTGAATTGATTCATTTTAAAAATTCAAGTTTATTTTCTACTTACCTTCTAAAATTCATATCCCAATCATTTTTCGAAATTATTAACATTTAAAAATAAACCTTTGTGATAAAGAATCCTATTAATTTAAATATATTAATTACCCCTGTATAGCTTAAAATTAAATATGCTCTTCGAACTGTTCTGGTATCTACCAATCTCGTTATTGATAACAACTTGAATCAAACCGCCCTAGAGTGAAACGTCTTATATTTATTCTGTAATATTTGCTGACGGTGATTACTTTTGAGCGTGTCTCTATCACTCAAATACTCCCAAACGGCTGGACCAATTTTAATAAATTTTCTTGTGTGAGTTCAAGTGGATTCGGGAATGGTTTAGATTCACAATGTGTCCTGGTAGGTGGCGCTGCAATTGGATTCTTACTGACCAGCTCCTAAACAGGTGGGCCTATTTTGATAAAATGTTATGTGTGTGTTTGAGTGAGTAACTGAATGGTTTATATTCACAATTGGTCCCGGTAGGTGGCGCGGCAATCTGGTTCATACTGAACAGCTCCTGGACGGATAAGCCGATTTTGATTAAATTTTATGCATGTGTTTTAGTGAGCAGGTGGATGGTTTATATTCTCAATTGTTCCCGGTAGGTGACGCTGCATTCTGGTTTATTCTGAACAACTCCTAAGCAGATTTTCCGTTTTTGATGCAATTGTTTTTGTGTGTTTGAGTAAGTAAGTGGATGGTTCAGATTTACAATTAGTTCCGGTAGGTGGCGATGCAATCGGGTTCATTCTGAATAGCTCCCAAACGGATTTTCCGATTTTGATGAAATTTTAAGTGTGCCTTTGAGTACGTAACTGGATGGTTCAGATTTACAATTAGTTCCGGTAGGTGGCGCTCGAATCAAGTTCATGCTGAACTTCTCCTATACAATTAGTCAAATTAAGTTGACACTTTGCATGGGAATTTTTTGGTACGGCTATTAAAAAATATGTCAAATTCATGGAAACAAATTGGGAGAAAATTTAGCAAATTAGATTTTCCGGAAAACATATTCTTTTTATCACAAAATTAACGATACAATCTAATTTTTCAACCCAAAATACTTAACAATGTGATATTTTTGAATTAAAATAGAAAATTGTCAAAACTTGCATAATACTAAAGTCTGTACAGAAAGTACGAGGACTAATAAATCATTCATTTAAGTAGATTTCATAGACGTACCAAAATATATTTTAAGAGGGTATACCGTAAGGTACATTTTGTATTGAACGAATGAGTTGCAGCTATGCTAAAGAATATACGATTTAGGTCAGAGGTAACGGGATGTACTAATTTTAATTAAAAAAAGTGATAGAGGTACATAAATTTTAGTAAGTTTGATAAAGAAAGGCAACACAGTTTATTCATAATAGAAAACAAACCAATCTGTAACAATAATTATTTTATATATTTTTGTATATATGTGTGTATAAATGCTGGATATACAGTTTCCAAATCTTGGCAAGATGAAAATATTAAAAGCGGAAGGCAGGCATTCGTGGAAGGTTTGTCGTTAGGATTGCAGCCACCATCTGGAGAAGGAAAAAGACTTATCATTGTCCATGTTGGAAGTTCTGAAGGTTTTGTTGATGGTGGATTATTAACTTTTATTTCAAAACGCACGGGGGACTATCACGAAGATATGAATGAGGATGTCTTCGAGGAATGGTTTGTTCAAATGTTGGATCTGATTCCAAAAGGGGCTGTTATTGTTATGGACAACGCAAGTTACCATTCACGGTTACGAGAAGCATTGCCTACAAGTCGTTGGCGTAAAGCAGACCTTTTGGAGTGGCTTATTTCGAAAAATATTAAGTTTCCAAAAGATCCACTAAGGAAAGAACTTTACAGAATTGCAAAAATGAACAAGAATAAATACAAAACCTACATTGTAGAAGAAATGGCATCTTCTCGTGGTATATCAGTTCTTCGACTTCCCCCTTATCATTGTGAACTTAATCCCATAGAATTAATATGGGCTCAGGTAAAGGGGGAAGTTGGAAAAAAAATACTACTTTTAAAATAAACGATGTTGTGAAATTGTTTGAGAGTGCTGTTAGTAAGGAAAATTGGACAAACTGTATCGAGCATGTTATCAAAGTAGAGGCAAATATGTTGAAAATTGACAATATTTGTGATGATTTAATCGACCCTATTATTATTAATGTCAACAACGATTCTTCCTCTTCCGAGTCGGATATAGGATAAAATGTAAGTAATAAATGTATTCCAATAATTATTTCTTTTCATTTTTTATTATATTATAATTTAAAACGTATTTTTTTCCCAAAATACACACCACTGCATTGCGTTATTGCTTATCTGCTAATCCTTTAACAATGAAGAAACCCTAAACTTTGCTACACCTGAAACAAATAAGGGGTCGATCAACCTGGTTTTTAGATTTACGGAAGAAATGTAATTTAAAGTAAGAGATTTATCAAAAATTTCATGGTGCTCCCTGTAAAGGTTTTGCATACTTAATTAGGGTTTATTACTCCTCGTACTTTCTGTACAGACCCGAAAAACGTTGACCTGTGCTAACTTCTTGTCATATTATACAAATTTTGACAAATTTTTATTTTAATTGGAAAATATTACATTGATTTGACTAATAATCAGCTTCGTTAAAATATATAAGGTATTCCCTTTCGTTAATAAACTGCACCTCTTGTTCCAATTGTAACTTTCGTAGCATGTGATTTATAAGGTTAATACCAAAAATAACATTCGACCATCCAATAAATGCAAGCCAGTCACATAATCGCACATATCTGATCGTTGAAAAAGTGCATTCACATCAGACTTGGCAAAAATGCATCGGGTCACGGTCGTAACTTCGGTTTCACTTTTAATCATAATTATTTTCAGTAACTTTCACCGTATTGGTATCAGGCAGCGTCTTATTCCAGTGAAATGTACCCAATCTGCAGTGCTGGACTAGCCGATTACATTGGCATATTTTCTTTCAAACTTGTTTGATTACAATGGGCCTCAAAATATTAATTTTTAGCAAATTCTTCTGTAAATTTGTGGGGTGGAATTATCATGATGTATTTTTCGCATTTCTGCAATTTTTTTTAGGGCTCCTCAATTTTCTTGCAATCTAGACTTTGAAAAACTAGGTACAGTAGAAAAAATTGACCTTCACCCTGACGTCATACCAACTAACCTCGCGAAATCAATCAATGAGTCAAAAATGGCTACAATTACTTTGTCGTGTGCGTAAATACGTTGACTGCTTGTTTATCTTGTTCAGCCACCGTCTAAGAAGTGAGGTTAAGTCGGAAATATTCATTAAATGCGAAAAAGAAAATTCTGTACTTATCGTGGAATAAAAATAATAAATTAGAGGTCCTGAAAAAAACCGATTTTATAGAATTTATCTGAATGCGAATGATTGAACGATTTGAACAAAACTCGATGTATCAAAATAATGACAGTTGTCATAAGAGGTCAAAATAAATTTTTATGAATACAACCGATTAATCGTTTTTGGTGCTATCTCTTTTCAACATTTGGAAGTAATAATTAGAGTTACATAAGAACGTATGTCATTGCTTGAAAGACAAGTGTACGTATATTGTATGATGTGTTTTTACTGTCAGTAGAAAAGGATGAGGTATATAAAGTTTCTGTTTACTACTGTTCATTGTTAGTGACGTCAGGGTGAAGGTAAATTTTTTCTACTGTATCTCTGTTATAATTATTCAACCAACAACTGTAATAATAAAAGGGCTATCAAGAATCGTTAATGTCTGAGATTGCTATAGTCCATTTAATAACCAGGAGTAATTTGAAAAGCCTTACTCACATCACTAAAAGTTACCAGATTAGTTGATAAAGGGTGTGTTCCGAAAAAGTAGTCAACAGTCGTGTTCCAGATCTATTAAGTATGCCTCGATTGATTAAGGGATCAGCCATGCATAGTCATAAGTGGATTTCTCGTCTGTCTAGTAGATTATTCAGATGTTAAACAAACGAGTATTCTTTCACATGTAAAACTTTGCCCTGTTTCCTATAAGTTAGAGCATACACATCACTCTAATATAGCTGTTTTTAATTAGCAAATAACTGAATGAAGTCAATAAGTTAGTTTTTTGAATTATCTCATAGTTTTCAATATACTTTCACAAAACCCATTCTTTTATATATTTTTCAAACCTTCTATAGCTTATAACCTCCATAGACTTTTGACGATATATTTCCAAATATGTAAAAATACAATGCATATAATAAACAAATAGTACATTCATTCAAAGGATTACACAGTTAAATTTAATTTGTTTCAAAGCTTGCAAAATTTTATCCAATATAGATAACTCATTTTTGTTCCTCGAACAGCATTTTTAATTCACTCATCACAATTTTTCAAAAGTCTTGATATTCCACTAATATTTGCTGCACTGTATTTTGTTCCTCTAGCTCGGTATTCCTTTCATAGTTTAATGAACCGTTGACTCTACTACTCCTGTAAGGAAAATGATGAGCATTCAAAACCATGTTAATATAAAAGTAATAATCTTACCAATTGCTTAAGAAATTGTAGATATAATATGAATGTATTTGATTTTTGACGGTCCTAAATGACCTAAAAGCTCACCATTTATATTGTTTCACCGGACTAAGCAAGGAGCTGGTACTCGAAGTAGAAGGATCCATAATTGCAGATGTTTGATACAAATGCTCAGGTACTTTCAACCAAACTAAGTGAAAATAATAAAATAACAAGAGCGGATGCGATGACAAATTAAGTATATCTATCTGTCAAAACTATCAAAAATGAAAACTATCAGCTGATGTCAATATTAAAAAGTGTTGTGTGAAACTGGGCGGAATCTGACCAATCAGAGATCTACAGAATTGCCAACTTAAATTCAAATTACTCCTCCTGGTTTTTAAATGAGGTATAATCGCTCTTAATACTTTCCGTCGACTGGACTGTACAAGTTGTATTCTTTTTCCTCAATATTCAAAAACTAGGAATATTTATTTGTTTTATAGATGAGTATCTACTGTCAAAAATAATTCATTCATGACATTGAAATGTCACAGAATAAATATTTAAAAAAATCGTTTATTAATAGAAAATCGTTTATTATTGATTAATGATTTTTAATGTTGTTTACCTAGATTAATAAAGCTTATTTTTTTCAAGTGACCTTACCATATTATTGTTTGTGATTTTATGGTTTAAACTATATATTTATCTTACTTATAAGACTTATAAGACTGTTCTGTAACTGCTATTTTCATCCAAAAGATGTGTTCTTTGTAATTCTTAAGTCATCAATAATTAAAATCGAAAGTCTTGGTCTTTTTCAGTGGGTTCATTTTTAGCAATTGCTTTTGGCGATGTCTCGACATCGATATTAATATTATGTAACTTATGTCTTTTTTCGGTTGGTTCGTGATGAAACGTTTAAAGCCATGTTTCTTCCCAAATGTATCGAATAACTTCGAATGAATTTCTTGGAAATTTCGGCTCTAGGTATTTACAAAAAAAAAAAACGACTACTACATACACGGGTCAATTTAAGATATTTCACTCTTTTGATTAACGTCCCCTTTTAATGCTAGCCCAGGAATTCTTGGTGCCCATTCAAAATCACTTCCTTTGCCAATCCATCGTTAAGCAAATATGTTACTTTGATGATTTTTCACAGCTAATGGGAAGTTATGTGCTGCATGAGCATGAACCACATTCTTCTACTTATATCCAAAATATAACGGGAAATATTTCATCATACCTCCTTTTCAATCTAGAGTTGGATCAAAAAGTTTAATTCTATAATTAGAAATACAAAACATGTAAACAAGGATGTAAATATTGAATATCCTAGGAAAGTGGATGAGGTTGAACAGGTATTTTGTTCCCCTACTGCTAACATTCTAATGCTAGCGTCCAATACGCAGTCGAATAGATCACGCGTGGTCTTTATTTACATGCGGCTTTTCTTGGAACCGTTCAGACTATAACAACCATGAATCTCGTGATTTAAGGTATATAAATGTAGATTTTAGTTTTCGAAATAACGGCTTTACGATGTATACTTTGAAATGGCGCTATAGGGCTCCAAAAACGTTTTTTGAAAAAAAGAAAAAAACACGTGTCTCATGAAATTGCAAATAGAATCTGGTCTCAAAGTTTCAGAAAAATCAAAGACCTCGATTTTTTTTGCTCGTTGCATCGACTTTGAATTGGCCATATAGGTAAAAACCACTAGACGAACACTTTTAAAATAAGCCAATAACGCCATGGAATCTAAAATTTGTTATAAAAAACATGAAAGTGTTTTATAATAGTTTGAAATATGAAATAATTGGTTAATCAGGAGCACCTGGTAAACTACGACTAACATATTTGAAATTCCAAAAAGAAGTGAATGTTTTAAATACAAACGACAATACTAATTAATGGCAAGAAGAAGTAAGGACATAAATATTTTATGGGACTCAAATGAAATAGTAAGCGGTAACCCAAATCCAACTCATTAAAGTTGAGTAACAAATATTTATATTTTTTAATAACATCATATCATTAAATGATTCACTAATAATAATTAGATAAACATCTTACAGGCAATACTCAATTTATTTTCATGTGGAAGTAGGAATAATAACATTTGCTAGAGAATGTTGTTTAATAATATTTATTTCATACTGTGCTGTATAGTCCAAGGCATTTAGGAAAAACAAAGAAAATTTTGGACCAATCCCTCGGAAATTGTCACTCGGGCATTAGAGTTACCCGGGGGTGCACGGGGGTGGCTCTGTGGTGGTGCGTGGGGGTGAATTGGGGGAGGAATGGCAGCGTGCATGAAAATCGCTCCAAATCGTTACTCGGGTGTTTTCGGGGATGCTGAATTCAATTCCTGCATCGGAATTACCCGGGGGTAATTGGGGGGGGAAAAATTGCATAGTCCATGGGAAGCGTTCCAAACTCGTTACTCGAGGATTTTCCAGGATGCCAAGTAACGAGTTTGGAGCACTTCCCATGGACTATGCAATTTTTCTCCCAGAATGACCACCCGGATATCGCTGCAGAGGCGCACCTGAACGTCCCTTGGTAACTCTAATGCCAAAATCGAGTTCGGGATCCCCGAAAACCCCCGAGTAACAACTTTTGAGTCATTTACATGGACTATGCGATTTCCCCACCAGAATGACCCCTCGGATACCCCTGCAGAGGTGCCCCTGAGCGTCCTCGGGTAATTCCAATACCAAAATTGAATCCAGTATCCCCGAAAACCCCCGAGTAACGAGTTTGCAGCGATTTTTATGCACGCTGCCATTCGTCACCCAATTCTCCCTCCGCGCACCTCCACAGAGCCACCTCTGTGAACCCCCGGGTAATTCCAATGCCGGGTAACGATTTCTGAGTGATTTTTCCGAGTTTCCAATCATTCCCATAATGGTGCAAGTAATGATTCAATTGGAAAATGCATTTTCCGGCCCAGAAGGCGTTTTTCAAAAAAGTGCTAGCCCACATTTTTCCCAGTCTTCACTGGAACCTTCCCGAACACAATGCAGAAAACAGCATCTCGATATCTGTTGTGCTTCAAAATTTCCTCTATTCGGGTGATTTTGTTCTAAATGCCCTGGTCTAGTAATAAGCCGGACTCATTTAAGTCCGGGAAATAACTCATAATAGTACAGTCGGGGAAGTTTTTACTTCCCGGGATGCCTCAAAAAACACAATAAGCATTCATATTTTAATTTGAATGAAAAGATTAACAAAAGATAATTTTCTGGGGCTTCCTTCATGAATCTTTCTCTCTTGTCAGAACTTTTAATTTGTTTGCCCGACGACCAGCTGCTTGCCTTTTTAAGAAAGCCGTCAGTTTTGGATATTTTGAAATATCAGTTCCCTCTTTTACCATCAGCATAGACTTGAGACTGAGTTATTATTTATTCAAGAAGTACGCCAAAAGAATAATCTCATTTATGCCGTTTTGCACCTCATTGGTTTTTCTTAACTCGTTGAAGAGCTGGTTCCTTCTCATGCCGAGCAGAAGACTTCGTAGGCACCTTTTTTCTGGTTTCTTCAGCATATTTAAGCTCGATTTTTTCCATTTTTTACGAAAATTATCACAAAATACGCACGGGATGACAAACTGTTTTGTTTTTACATCACGTTTTTGCATTACTAAGCAACTAAAAAAAGGTAAGATTACACGAAAAAGTTTTCGCAAGCAATCACATTTTCAATTTTACAGCTAATTCTATCGCATAGCTTTTGATTTAGTTGCTTAGTATCTGTATCTGTAGAGTAGGGAGGGTGAGTGTGTAGGCTCACAGCACTTAGGCCACATGTGACCCATTATGCATCCTCCCGAGGAGATGTCTCCTAGTGACCTGTCCACCTTCCTGAGAAGGACAGGATGGACAATGACCTAGGAGGACAACTCCTCGGGAGGATGTACAAAGTGGCCTAAGTGCTGTGAGCCTACACACCCACCCTCCCTACTCTACAGATACAGATACTAAGCAACTAAATTAAAAGCAATGCGATAGAATTAGGTGTAAAATTGAAAATATGATTGGTTGCGAAAACTTTTTCGTGTAATCTTACCTTTTATACAGCATTCACAAGTCTTCCGTATCCCGCAATCTGTAATTTTCATCCCGATTGTCAAGTCTTTTTCTGCCAAGTGTTTGATAGCTTCGATTCCCCGACGTCCCAATCGTCGATATCATGAATGCTGACAACTTTCATTTTTGCCATCACCAGCTCAAATGTTATCAGTTCTGTTCTGGTGAAAGTTTTGCAGTCACCACAGTTTTTCTGTGTTTGAATGTCACATTTACTTGTCAGCTTTTTAACCAATATCAAGCTACAATCCAGTTGCGGAACAAATAGTACATCATCTGTCTGTATCTGTAGGATGACCCCACAGCACTTAGGCCACAATTGGCCAATTGTGCATCCTTCTGAGGTTCAGACTTCCTTCTAGCTCGTCATCCAGCCTACTTGTTTGAAGTAGGCGATAACGTCGCCGAAAGTAAGCTCCCTCATGCTGGCTTGTGTTAGCCTGTAATCGCCGAATACAGAAAACCTAAATTGAGAGTGTCGAACATTCACAAATAATGTGTTCGACAGTCGCATCTTTCTGTTCACATCCTCTACAAAGTGAAGTGTCAGACAGACTCAGTTTGTAGAGGTGTTTTCTTAGGTGGCAGTAACTGGTCAGAATACCTGTGGCTGTCCGAAGGTTCTGTCTGTTCATAGTCACGTATTTTTTGGTTACTTTCCTGTCCGGATACTGCAGCAGTTCCTTGGCAAGCCTGCAACCTTCTGCATCGTCCCATCTACCCTTAAACTTTCCAAGGGTGTGTTTCTTTATTAGGTCAATCATAGCCGACGCCGACAGACCAATGAAAGTGCCAGGTCCCAAGAGTTTTTGGGAGGCAGCTTTCCTGGCTAGTGAGTCGGCAATGTGGTTACTTTTCGATTTACTGTGGCCCTTGATCCAGCCTAGAGTGACTTCGTTGTTGCTACAGGCTTCGATCAGGGACAGGTGACACTCCAGTAGGCCTGATGTGATACGTGGTCTGTTCAGGGCTAGTAGCGCTTGTCTACTATCCCTAAGGATGTGAATTTTATCACCTGTGGTGTTTCTTTTGCGGCGATGTAGATAGCAGTGAGCTCTGTTTGAGCAACGCTGATATTACAGCCCACCGCCCATTTAATGTTTATATTCAGAGATATGGAGTAAATTCCACATCCTGAGCCCATATTGGTTTTGGAGGCATGCGTGAAGATGCGGATTAGTACATCATGTATTTTCAAACTTGTGATTTCCATGCAAATTGAACAATCAATGTCGCCTGAACCCATTCCTTGAACTTTGGAGCTACTAGTTTCTCAGACTTTCCACAGGAAAGTAGAAGAATGACAACCCAATATACATACATACTACCCATGGCTTAAATTTTTTATTTTTCGTATTTTGGAATACAAACTTACCATTTCTCATCTAATATCTAAAAAAAATAGAAAGAGTAAGTGTCGGTAACTAGCGGAACCCACCAATAATACTAATTTATATATTTTTCACTGAAATTGCACTTAATTTCTTTCCCCGAAGGTTGTTCCATTGCGATAGTCTTATTAACTTGTACAAAATGTTTCTGTCGTTACGATTCCATCCTGAGTTCGGAGAACTTTTATATATCACGTATTTATGAATGAGAACCTGCTGCTACCAACCTGTTTGTGTTTGAATTTGCTTCCATAAGAAAGTGAGTACCTACCTATACATTTTAAGAAGTCATTATCTTGGGCATTGCACGTTTACTGTACCTGATTGTTCGATTTTATATACCTACGTTAAAAATAAAGTGTGTGAAAAAAATTGATGGCTACTAGACACTTAAATGCAGTTGTAACTTTCTATTAATCTTTTCATAAGTGTTGTATCATTGGTGTGTTATTTGTATGTGTTTACATAGTTTCCAAATTTCAAACTTGGGTAGATACTCTTATGGATAAAAGTATGAGAATATAGTTTCTCCACGACAAAATAATTACGCACAAATTATTTTTACAAATTTAGCTGCATAATGATATAAATTCTTCACACCAGTGAATAATGAAAAAGAATTTACTCTCGTTATAGCCAATCACATTCTATTATTATCAGAATTCATGCTAAAATGAATTAAAATCAATAAATCAAATCGTCTCTTTTAAAACGTCAAATACCAAATTGCTTCTGACAGCACGTCGTTTGAAACGTCAAAATAATTATATAATCATAAATTTACGTATTAGGTATATAGAGAAAAAAATGAACAACAGTAGCGATAGTGAAGATTTAATTGCTCTATCATTCACAATGAATATAGCCTAGTGGTAAAAATGGTTGACTATGGCGCGGACGATCGGGGCTCGATCATTACTGCAAGTTTTTCAGTCGTGGAGAAAGTATAGTCTTTTACTTGTGTAAAATGGCTATTATTCACTTGGATGATTCCAAAACTCACTCGCTGCGCTGGCTCGTTTTAGAAACTTCATCCGCGTGAATAATAGCTATAATTCTGCACTCGTTGAAGAATATGTATACTATTTTCTACTAGTGTTAGGTTAGTCCACTTTTCCGCACTCTTTTTTAGTGTGGAAAAAGTCAAATTTGTTAAGTTTTTTGGTAAGTATTGCTGGGAAACTGCTGGGAGATTGCTGGAAGATTGCTGGGAGATTGCTGGCCGAACTCCGCTGCTATAACGTGCGGAAAAGTATCAATTTCCGCGCTAGTTAGGTAAACTACTATTTTAACATAAAATTCGCAACGCTTGATTATATGACAAAATATGAAGTAGGTACCTAACTAAGATTCAAATTTGAAAAACAAATTATCCCATATTTCATGTTGCACAAGTATATTGCAATACATACTCCAAACCCATCATGTTTCTCTTCATAAATATAAATAAATTATTAATTTACTCCTTCGATCGCTATCCAAAAAAAGCATACTGCGTTTGCTAATTTCATAGCGGATTTAACGGATTTTTGATTGCAATTAATGAACGGAAACGATTAGTTGAATTGTTTTATAACTTAACTAATGTGATTCTAAACAACATTAGTTTTTTGGTTGATTTGAAGCGTGTTCGTGGGCGTAACCAGTGAGGGACAGGGGAGTGCAGCTCTCCTCCCCTGGAAGCAAAAAAATTGTCGTTGGAATTTATTACAATTATTGGAATAACAATTTTACTCAATTACTTTTTATAGAAAAACAAAATAATGATACTACAAACAAATAGAATGGTTATCGTACATCTCGCAACACTTTTCACTGATCTAGAGCCGCCTAGCGACTGGTAGATGAATCTATGTCAGCCAGTTGGTGGGATTCCAGAGACGGAGAGATCTCTATCGGGCTTTAGAATAATCTAGAGACGGCAGCCAATAAGAGAAAAGGGAATCTTTCAGAAGGATTAAATCCTCGATGTGATCAAGAAGGAACGACAATAAATTGAACATGTTTCTGATGAATTACTTGAAAAATCACATGATATCGCGGACAAAGACGGCGTTGAGTTAACAGTTCTACGAATTGTTCAAAAGCAAATACAAATAAGTCATCTCTTATCTTGACTCTTTAATTTTATCACTGAATGTTAGATTCTCACACGAAAATATTCCTTTTTTTGTATTATTCCATCTTCATCACTCATACATGCTAAAAATTCCTTCAAAAAGTTTGGAAAAAAAATGCAAAATATTTCATGCAGTATTATAAGTTGAGTGATATGTCTGCATATTAAGATTTGTGGTATAATATGCAGAAAACGAAAGATTTGGCAGGAGACAAATTAAAGAATTTTGAAGTGTCTGCACTCTTGGAGGAGGCTAATATTTTTGGAACGAAGTTCCTTATCGCGCGTTGTGAAAGGAGGCTAGACGGATAAAATTCATACGAAAAGTTTTGTCACGACACTTTTTGATATAGGAAGCTATTGTAAGCTGTACGGCGGCGCATGTTTCTCTGTCTGTATCTTTCTCTCTTATAGAAAGCAAGCCAGATATTTTCATTTCTATTTCGCATTGAACAGTGTGGTGTCGCGTCGATTATTTTTGTTGAGTGTATACAGGTTTTTTGTAAATAATAAAAAATAATAATAATAATGAATGAATTTTAATAAATTCAAAAACAAATCATATTTTAATATTACAATTTCAGAACGTATGTATTTAGCAAGCCGTGCGTGTTCTAACCTATACGCTGTTGTGTTGACGAAGTCGAGAGAGTATATATATATATATATATATATATATATATATATATATATATACACTCTGTTGTATTTACAAAGTCCCGCGCATCTATGACGTGTATGAAAGAATAGACAGACAGAGTACATATATATAAATGTTTCGGTGTGTGTATGTATATGTACAATTCCTTCACTAATTAATCGAAAGGAACTTCGTTACATCCGGGTGTCCCTTGACACCTCTCAACTTTTTTTCCCACAACAAGGCATGTACTGCTCATTTTAAGTGTTTTTCTATCCACTATGGCTACTATTGAACGATCTTTCAGTACCCTCCGAAGAGTAAAGACCTGGCTAAGAAGTACAATAGAGGACAGATTGACTAAGTTGAGTTTGATGAGCGTTCATCGTAAATTATTTAAGGAAAATCTGGAATTGATTGAAACGAGTTTTGAACAAGTTGAAGAAGCGAGTATACATAATTTTCTCAAAATTTTGGTTTTATTCACATTCTTCGTGTTGAAATGTTGCAACCTGAACGAGCATGACTTGCCCCTTCCCCCTAGTTTTGATCCTGGGTACGCCCTTGAATGTGTTATTCTTTATTGTTCAACTTTTGGGATATCGACGTTATGTTCATATAAAAAGCATTACCTACTGGTATATTTCAAACGAGACGGACTGTTTACTGTTCACTGTTTATTTTGGTTGTTTCATAGCCTCAATATCAGATTGAATACCTTTCGTCGGTCGAAATACATCTCGAGAAAATATATTCACTGCCTTGAATAACAGGACGATCGAGATTTACCTCTAGATTCCATAAACTAACTATTTAGTCAAGCTCGACTGGTCGGACGTTAAAATCAAAGGTACCGACAGATCCAAGTAGTCTTGGGAAGACTTGATATTTTGCTGGTTATGTCAAAATTTTTGCAACCTCTCAAACATAAGAATGATTTAATAAGATCTTCAAATTCGATTAAGATTACTGGTCTCCATATTGATGATGCCTTTAAATGGTCTGTACATGTAGACACTTTCTACTGCGTTGAAAGCTCACGTTTCTTTGTACGAATCGCACCTTCGCCATGTTTTACCTTTCTGGGGGTCTAGTCTAGTTTGCACCTCTTCTAATCTATCTTCAAATTACAAAAAAAAACTATTCGTTACGTTTAAGGCTTAAGTAGTAGGTTAGGTTAGGAAAGGTTTGTGGTGAGTGGGTCTATGAGGCCCTCCACTGCGACTGGCAAGAGTCTATTGTGGCTCACACCTATTCAGATTTCACCGAAGAAATTCAGCTCCTTGACAAAGCCGATTGGTTTATTTGGTGAATGATATTTCAGGTCCAAGGGCGAGAGAGAGACCCTGACAAACATCAGATACCTGATTCGAGCCGCGGCGAGGCAGGTACAAATTATATGTTCTGCTGTTTCATCATATTCCAGACAAAGACGGCAAGTCGGATCTTCCGACAGTCCAAGTTTCAGCATATGATGATTCAGATGACAGTGGCCTGTTAAAAGGCCTGTTAGACAACGTAGAGGTCATGCCTGCTGTAGTCTAACATTTGTTTGGAGACATTCTTCGAAGGGTGTATAAAAGCTTAAGTAGTAGGTCGCATTGCACATTTTATTTTTAAAAATATAAAATGCTAACTCTTCCCGCTCTATTCATTTTGAAATCTGTTTGTTTGGTTCGAAAACAAATAATTTAACTGAAAGACCCTACCTTACTAGAAAAAAGAATTTCGATATTTATTTCACAATGTCCACTGCTAATGGTGAAAAATTCCATCACCTTCAATGCCAAAAAATAATTCAATCAGCTACCTTTAGAATTAAAAGTGGCAAATACATTTACTGAATTCCGAAGATTGTCAAAGGAGCTTCTGCTGGAAACACTTTATTATTCAGAGACAGAATTCTATTTCCTATCATAAAATTTAGAGTTACATTGGCATAATTCAATATTATGTTTTTCATATTTTATTGTTAATTTTTATTCCTATATTTCAAATATTTCCAAAAAATGTCGCTTGTGTCAATAACATTGTAAAGTTTTCCATGACAATAAACCTTATCTCTCACTCTTTCTCTCTAAACTCTATCGAACGAGACACTATGAAGGCAAATGTATCTTAGGAAATGAATGTTTTCGTAATGCAAACAGATTTTCAATCTCCTCAATGCTATGTAACTGGACAAGGAAAGCCCTAATTGTTTAAAACTATAATATACAGTAGTATTATCAACTTCAGCCTAGGACATCTTGTATAGTTGGTGCGCTCATAATCACTCAGTACACACATGAATGAAAAAAGTAAGTGCATCCATGCTTCCTCAGACAACAAACAAATGAATCGTTAAATCAGTATTCAAACTAGGTTCAGGCATTTACGTGTTAAGTTTGGTAAATAACGAACGAAACACTGTTTAACAACTGACAAAAAAAATTGTTATTCTTTAGAATTAACACCACAAGTAACTGAATATATTTAGTACCTAACGCATATTGTGGCATGTTCGAAACTTGTTTGTGTATGTTGTCATTATGTAAACATTTTGATCGGGTAATATTTTTTATAAACAACAGTAGGAGAATTTTGAATCATTTACTAAATAATATACAAAGTCATATTGTAGTTTTGGTATATGAGATAATTGTAAGCTCTAGTATCAGAGCCATATAAACCACTGCTAAGTGCAGCAGACCCATATAAATTATTACTTAGCAGAATTCATTTATTTTTTGAGTAATGTATACTTTTCCATATATTTTATAGCAATCTGAATGCCATGAGTGAAATATTGGATTACTATGCTTCCTTATTTGACTTACCGATTATTTTTTGGAGGAATTTGGATTCCATGTTCAGCTTCGGACTCCATAAAAGTTGCAACGTCTGCCTTCACTGTGGGTAACTTTTCTTTCAACACCAACAATTTTTTTAGGAGGCATGGTTTTAGATCAAATTTAACACCCAAAACTCGCATATAAACTAGCTAAATGTCTTAAAATATTCAAAAATATTCGACAATAAATTATTGCTTCAAACACAACCCACAAAACATACAACCTAAATGTCAATAATAAAATTGCTGTCGGCATGAAACATCGTTTTTCTACGGCCGTGCGTTTTAACCCACTTTCCCGCACGCATTTTAGCTTTGAAAGTGTCACTTTCCCGCACTAGTGCGGGAAAGTAAAATTATGCAAATTTTACCATATCAGATAGTTTTTTACTTCGGAAGTTATAACTATTGTTACAACAGGTAAATAAATATTTACGAAATAGTCCATCAAATGAAATCTACATCTTTTCCAGCTTTTTGTTGCATTTTTGATTTTTTTAAAATATATAATATTGAAGATATTTTGATGTAACCCTGTACATTCTCCAAAGTAGTGTCCTAAAACAACTATCAAACCACCCGGGTTTGATATTGAAAAATATATCAAGTAAAATTCTTTCATCAACAAATTGTGTTTTTAATATTAATATCTATAATAATTAATAGTTTTTGGTTAAAGTTTTGCATATGTATGTTGAAATAAAATAATTTTTGAAAAATGGGTTGGTACACTTTTTTTGTAAATACGGTCGTAGAAAAAATAATGTTCCTAACTCATGCGTGAAGTGTCTTTCCCGCCCTTGACCGCTTGCCCGAACTCCGCTCCGCGTCGTTCGGGTCAACTGCAGTCGCGTGCGGGAAAGTATCACTTTCCGCACTTGTTAGGAAAATAACTATTGTAACGCCAATGGCATGAAATGGTCGTTATACCGATTTTGATTTCTGCGCAGGTCGGTTGGCAAGCTTCAAGTGGTTTCTTCTTATGTGAAACGGAGTTTACCTAATTTAAGGTTTCACTCAACTTTGTGGAGAAACCAGTTTCTAAGCTAGAGTTAGAAGTAGTTGGATTAGACGGATGAAAAAAGAAAGCCACTGCAGATTTTAATACAAATTTATATGTTTTTCATTTAAACGCATTTATTTAGAAAAATTCTCCCCCCATTGAAAACAAAAAATCAATACTCAAACAGGTATAAAATAAAGTGTTGTTACACTTCATATGAATCCCGTTGTTCAGGAAACAAAAGCAGGAAACATTCGATACGGTTAAAACACTGACCGGAAAAGGGATTTATCGTAATCTAGCCCTCCTACGTACACTCATCTACGTTGACAACGCAGGTCACGTTTAACAGACCGTTTCAGATTCTGCCCAATTTAGAGTGATTGTTTTTAGACAAAGTTGATATGCCACAAAAGACTGTGATAATATCACAGAGGTATTCCTAGAGTTTACATATATGTCGATAGGTTTAGAAAAATTACAAGATATCATACAAAACCTCTGGATATAAAAAGTAAAAAACGACGTTTTGACTTCTTTTTGGAACTTTAGTTCTTTACGCCAGGTTATGTTTGAGCGACCAGGGGTCGCGACGCAAAAGATCTGACCGTTACGCGTTACGTTACGCTACGTTATGTTACATTGCTTCGTTATGTGCCTTGTTTTTGCGTGCTTGTGCCTCCTTAGTCTCTCTCTCGTTTACGAAGCAGCGATTCATAATAATAAATATGCTCCTACCCGGATTCGAACCCGGCCCGCCCGCGTGCAATGCGAGCATTCTAACCACTGAACCACCGATGCTATATTGAAATTCTATGCAAAGCTGGTATTCGCAGTGCTAGTGATCTACTTGAATTTGTTCGGATAAATTTTTACTATTATTGGAACTTTAGTTCTTTACGCCAGGTTATGTTTGAGCGACCAGGGGTCGCGACGCAAAAGATCTGACCGTTACGCGTTACGTTACGCTGCGTTATGTTACATTGCTTCGTTATGTGCCTTGCTTTTGCGTGCTTGTGCCTCCCTAGTCTCTCTCTCGTTTACGAAGCAGCGATTCATAATAATAAAAATATGCTCATGCCCGGATTCGAACCCGGGCCGCCCGCGTGCAATGCGAGCATTCTAACCACTGAACCACCGATGCTATATTGAAATTCTATGCAAAGCTGGTATTCGCAGTGCTAGTGATCTATTTGAATTTGTTCGGATAAATTTTTACTATTATGTCCATAATTTTTTTTGCGCGATTAAGTGGTCTAGCTACTTTTCGAAATACAGGGTGTTGAAATTTTGAAAACTTGAATGTTTTAATTCGATAACTTTAAAACGGATGGATAAATTGATTCGACATTTGGCAGGTAGTTTTTAAATGTAAAAGGGCATATTTTGAAAGAAATTGTAGTTTGTGCAACTAGTGTGGATATGATGGCCATATCGCACGAGGACGAAGATGGAGCACGACGCCGTAGGCGGAGTGCTCAATCGTTCAAGTGCGATATGGACAGACAATCCACACGAGTCGAGCAGCATATTTTTTCTACGACCCACTTAGGAAAAAATCTAGAAAATTAAAATTTCTATAAACTGTAATATAACTTCAAATTAAAAATTTAACAATTCAATTTTATGTTTCCACTAATTTTGTGGTAAACGAATGTCCAATTTGTATAATGCTACGGTTTCCTTTTTTAAATATACGATGCTGTTATAAGTAGATGTTGCCAGTCGGACTCCCTCATGGAGGGTACCGTACCATTATCTATAATAATGAATATTCTGCTAAATATTTCAAACGTCTACCTGTTGTCGTTATTAATATCAAGCAGAATGATTATTTAAAAATAAAATTAACAATAAAAAAAAATTCCTCGCGGGGAATCGAACCCGGGTTTACCGCGTGAGAGTCTGGTGTGCTTACTACTCAAGCACCAAAGAATATGTAAATTGTTTATCTATAACGTCAGATGTATTACATAATTTTTGCTTAAAAGGAACTAAAGTTCCTACCGTGTGTCCCGCGACACGTTCTACCTTTTTTTCTTCTTTAATTGAAAAAATTCATATCAATTAATAGAATTATTTCCATTTTAATTCAGTACGTTTGGCATTGTTGTCAATAGAGAATTCAAAACGTATGAACCCCTCACTGGTGCTGCCCCTAACGGATCTTTTTGAAACATTTCTATAAAAAAGACTAATTGCATGCTTCAAAAATTTTCGACACAAAATATCGAATCTGAACATTGAAACGCTGCCATCTCAATATAGATTCCAGCTTATTTTCTAGTTATATTGAGTACTGAGCATGTTCTACAATAACCTCAAGTTTGAAATTTTTCACCTTCCCAATGATGAATTTGGGAGGATTTCTGCTATTAGAATTTCTGACATTTTCCAAGAACTTGAAATTGAAAACTTTTATTTTTTTGCTACAGGCAGTCATTTAAAATTGTTTTTCTTGCTACAGGCAGTAATTTTAAATTTTTTAATACCACATATCATGATTTCTGTAACAAATTAGACGTATCGGAATCAAACAAATTGGAAAATATACCAAAGCTATTGAAAATTCTGCAAAAAATTAGGCATTTGAATTGGGGAATAGTGGGAGAAGAATGTAGATTCCGTGGTATGAAAAAGAGCCTCTATCCGAGTCAGAATCCCACAATACAACAGCTTAGAGAAGAGAGACTTATACATATGTATATTGAGAAATTTCAATGTCAAAATATTTGATCGCTCAATATATTCTCCTTTTAATTGGATACATTTATTACAGCGAACCTGCAACGTCTCTAGAACTTTCAAAAGAAATGTTTCTTCTTGCTCTGCAAACCAGACCTCCACAGCTTTTATTACCTCTTCGTTGGCAGAAAATTTACGACCTTTTAAACTTTTTTTCAGTTGAGGAAAGAGATGATAGTCGGACGGAGTCAAATTTGATGAATAAGGGGGGTTTTCTAGTAATTCAAACCCCAAATCACGAATTTTTTGCATGGCAACATGAGATTTTTGTGCAGGGGCGTTGTCCTGCAAAAAAAAACACCTTTGGATAGCTTTCCGCGTCTTTTCTCTTTAATTTTTTCCCGTAGAGTGGTCAGTAATGTCGAATAGTGATCTACGGTTATTGTTCTACCATTATCCAAAAAATCAATCTTGATTACTCCATGGCAATCCCAAAAAACTGAAGCAAGAACTTTTCTAGCAGATTTTTGGACACGAAACTTCTTAGGTCTTGGAGAGGACGAAGGACATTGATCACCAAGGGTATTGAGCATATCTTCGTAAATCTGCTCACCTCTGAACCCTTTTAAATACAGGTAGGTACTTGATGATGGCTCGATACTCCAATTTCTCGATTTTCACAATTTCGGTGGACATCTTTTTTCTTTTACATTATTACGTAACTCTTGTTTACTTTTTTGACGTCCAGCTTCACACTGACACTTCTAATGAGTTATTGTTCGTTGCTATGGTAACGCAATATTTTGTTTATGCATAGAACTGGTCTAGGCTAACTAGATATCAATACATCCTTACCTAGATCAAAGCCTGCAGATATCTTTATATTCCTGCGGGAAATAGAACTAAAGGAGCTACTACTAGTCTCTGAGACTTTCCTCAGGAACAAAGTAGAAGTAAGGGGGGCACAATAGATCTTTTAGGTTTCAGTGAATCCCATACATCCATAAGTACCATTATTCTGGCCTACAAAATACCGTTGTAAAAATACTTCAGTACATCCTAGAAGTAGATAATATCGAATTATCTGATGCATAGAAAAGGTAGTCAACCTCTCCTATCAAAAATAAATAACTTCATTGCATTATTCATTTAAGTTGATGTAAAAAGGACATTATTATTCCAACCAATCGTTCCCTTTTTATGACGACAATATAAAATATTTTACTCTCTAGGTGTGTTTGAAATGAACCACCGTAGGTGCTTTGTTATTTATAGAATTAATCCAAGCTTGGAAAGTACCTACTTGTTCACCTTCAAAAACAAAGGAAATTAACGAGAGGCTAAAAAATGGAATTATTAATTTAATGTCACTATTTTATTGAGTATATAACAACCTAATTCTGAATTAACTACGTTTATTTAAGGAAAAACATGTGATACAATGATAATTCGATGACTAACAGAAGCAATTATTGAGTTTTCTAGCTATTTGTTTATTGGTGGTTGATTATTGTTTCTATTGTTAATCTAGATCAATGATGGTTAAATTTAAATGTTTTGAGTATACAGGGATGTTCTTTACAAAAACGTGTGCAACATAATTTTGTATACCCAGGAGATTGTCTTCAACATTTTTGCTGCTTGAAATTACCAAGATTGATTTATTTAAATAAAAATTTCATTACCTAGTTTGAAATTCGCGCTAAACCAAAAATGACTGATGACATGAGGAGTGCGTTGATTATCTATGAGTTAGGTGAGGAGCGAAAACAGACCGTGCACAAGTCAACAAATATTTCTTGGCACCTAAGATGCGTGTTTGTTATTGTAAATAAGCAAGAGTAACAAGTGTTTAGTAATAAATCATCTTTTAATCTCTTGACAGTTCTAATTTTGAATATTTGTTTTTATTTTATAATGAAATTACTTGAATAGACAGTGTTCATGCATAATTTCCTATTGTATCTGAAGATAAACTAAAGACATTGTAAGTAATTGTGAGTTCTCATAATTGCGTTGGCAGGTAGATAAGTAATAAAACAGATTAAATTTGAAAATATTATATGCAAAATGCCGATAGGTACACAAACATAATAGAAATAAATAACAAATACTTAATGGTAGATGAGCAAACAATGAAGATTTTGTTTATTTATAGATTATGTTGCCGGATATTGTAAATGTGTTTAATAAGCCCTTATTATTGAACATTTCTAACATATTCACCACTACTTAACGAACTTAATATTGTAGGTACCTTCTCCTATTATTGACCATTTAGCTAATTACCTATTACATATATCTCCAATTAATATTGTTTGCTAAAATCTACAAGTGAAAATAGCTATCCTAACTATAAAAATTATACTTTTAAAATTACAATTTAGTTGTATTGAAATAAATATTAACCTATCATTAGATATGGAATATTTATTAGATATAACTCTTCCAATTTTACAAACTAAGTACTAAAGAAAAAATATTAAAAAAACTGTTCAGAAATTTCATAATAAACAAAGTGGAGAAAGAGTAAAAAATATATTCTAAATGTAATTATATAATTTTAATAACCAACCAGACTCACCCGGTAATACTGAAATGTACTCTATGAGAGCACCAGACAGTAGTCCAATAAATGAAGGCGAAAAATACCGTCAATATGGGCATCTGGTCCAGCAAGGAAATTTTTTTTTAATTAGCAGGTAATAGTGGGTACATTGAACCCCCAAAATGTCAGGTGTCTGAAATTTGTGGAAGGGTCGGAAAATGGCTCTAGAGATCCCGAAAATCCGTTTTCCGCCGATATCTCCCGAACTACGATCCCTAGAGAATTTTTGTTCAGACAAAAAATGAAAAGCAGTTCATTACCTACAAAAGTTGTCCCCACAATTTCTTTCGTTACACCAATATTTTTTGCAAAAATGGTGGTTGAAAAGTTCGCAGTTTTCTGAAACTTAAAAACTGACGCATCTAGCCCAAAATCTGGGATGAGCAACCCTGAAAATACACCAATTTCTGGGGCACAATAGACCTTTTAGGTCTCAGTGAATGTCACCCCAAAAATCACACATACATACATACATACACCAATTTCTATGTTTAGGCCTCCAGGCATCTATGGTAGATGGCGCTACCTTGCATTTTCGCAACCGTGAAATAATTAAGGCCATGAAAAGAAACATGAAAATGATCGATCACTTACCCACTCACGGGGTCAAAAAAGTTATCGCTTTCTTTAAAATTGAGACCCTGACCTGCTTTTATTGGACAGACCAATCCTAGGAATGATTGTGTGCGAAAAGGATTGAAAGTAGACGC